>JAOALB010000311.1:0-20245 GCA_025331125.1 Mycogone perniciosa
TAATTAAAGCTTTAAATTAGCAATAAATTTAATAGTTTAAATTCCTTTTTAGCTTTAACTTTTATATTATTTATTAATCTGGCTTTAAGGCTGTAAAGCCTGACACTTTAAATAGAAAAGTAGAAGATAGGCCTGCGAAATTAGATCCCTTTAATGACTGAATTAAAAACAGGCAATATACTATCCTCCCGCAGAGTTTTTTTAGCCTTAAAGCTTAGGCAATATTTTAAAAAAAAATCTTATTAAATATAGAAATATCTATAAAGGCTGCCCCTATAGCTATAATAATACCCGCAGAAAATAGACTAATTAACAACTTAATCGTAGCAGTATATAAATAAAATACTATAGCGAGAGAAATAGTAACTGCGCTTTAAAACCTTAATATCCGCTAATAGCTAAAGCAGCTCTGCAGGGAACTCTAGATTGCAATAAATGACTGCCAAGTAATAAGTGGTAGAATCTACTACTAAAAGCAGCTTTTTATTCCCCCCGATAATAAGCTTTATATATAAATCCTATTCAGAAACCACTTTAACAGCCCAGCTAAATACCTGGGCAAGTTTAAAACCCTAGACTTTATTAGCCGAATATACTAATAGCTATAAATCTTAAAAGATATTAAAGCATTTATATAAGCCTATAAATTATATATTAAAATAAAGGC
Source organism: Mycogone perniciosa (assembly GCA_025331125.1). Classification (NCBI taxonomy): domain Eukaryota; kingdom Fungi; phylum Ascomycota; class Sordariomycetes; order Hypocreales; family Hypocreaceae; genus Mycogone; species Mycogone perniciosa. Next base: position 668 of record JAOALB010000311.1, read on the forward strand.
CTTATAATCTTTATTATAAAGTTTCCTTTAACTACTGCTAGTTTTATTCCGCGTATAATTAAATATCTTTATCGACTATATTATACTACTGCCCAAATCCTGCCACTATAATATTACCTATAAATATTTACTAATAGTAGTTTACTGCTTTATTAAAATGCATTATTTTATACCTATTACTTTACTATTAATAGAAAAGCTAGCTAATATATTTATTAACAGGATTTACTGCCTTTATAATATACCTAATAATATTATATTAGACTATAATATATAATTTATATTAAAATTCCAGGAATAACTTTTAAAGCGATTAAAAGTTATATTAAAACAGTTATTAGCCTTTTACTTCAAAACTAATAGCTAAACTAAAAGACTTAATATAAATATAAAATAATACCTGTAAGCTTTTATTAACTTTTATTAAGATAATTAGGTTTACTGGCTCCTATTAATTAAATTTACTGTAAATAATATAGTATTTAAAACTATTAATATATTGCTGTTTTTCGCTAACTATAGTTTTAACCCTCGCTTAAAGATAAAGCCTTTATAGCCTTGCCTGCTAAACCTTTCTGCAGTAAAGAAAAGAGAGTTTTTCCGCGCTAATATTATTGCCAACTAATTTAAATATATTATTATATAACTAAAAGCCTTTATTAAAGCTTTAAGAAAAAGATATAAAGAAAATGCAAATATATAAAAAAAGGTATTACTAGTCTATACTATTAGGCAGGAAATCTTTATTAATATACAAAATATAAAAATTAACTGGCCAATAAAAAAGCTAAACAATAAATAGGCAGGACTTTATATAATAATAAAGGTATACCTATAAGCCTGCAGTATTAGTTTACTGGAAGGTATAAAAATCTTTTTAGTCTTATATAACTCTCTCCTATAACCTAAAACAGCTACTTTACTGCGCTTTAGGCAAAAGATAATTAATAAGGCTAAGTTAAGGAATATTTAAAGCAGGGTATTAGAAAAGGAAGATAGTATAGATAAAGTATAAAAGAAGTAGGAGTTTAAAGCGCTTTTAGATTATTATAATAATAACAGTTTCTATTACTTTATTAAATAAAGATACTATACCGCTATATAGTAATTAGCCGAGGACCTATAAAGCTAAAAGAGGGTAATATAAGACTTTTATATAAAAAACCCAGAAAAGCTAGGCCTACTGCAATAGGCACTAAAAGGAATTATAAAAAAAGAAAAAGAGGAAATAGCTAAAAAGAAACTAATGCCTGCAGAGCGCTAATCGAAGACTACACTACGCTAAAGCCTACAACTAAACTATATATCACTAACACTAAAAACTATATAATTCGCCTCATTTACCCTTATATCGGAAATATTAAAATAGATTACCTAGAATTTCAATTCATGCAAGTAATATAGCTATTCGCGGCTAAATAGCGAGATAGGAGGGGGGGTACTGTTACGGCACTGACCGTGACGCGATATTAACGCCCTGTTATGTAAGCTCCGGTCACGTGACCAGGCCCTAACGCGTTCCTAGCTATAGCTTTCCGTAGAGCCTCAGGGCTTCATTGCTTTCCACGGCACAACAACGATATTTGCCCTGACCTGCCTTCCTGTGCCGTGATAGGTTGGCTAGGCCGGCTAGCTGGAACGTGTATTTGAACGCGTTAACGGGGCCCCTAAATATATAACATATTAAATTAACTTAAAAATTAAAACTTTTATAGATAGCTTTTAGTTTATTGCAGGTATCTTTAATATAGTTATAAGTCTTTTATATTATATTTTATTTATTAAGAATATAAGTTAAGTCAGTACCTTAACTATATAATTAATTTATAAAAAGTAAACTAAGCTATAATAGTAAGGAAACTAGCTACTTAATAATAATACGATTTTAGATTTTCGGCATTAATACTAAATAAGGTCTATATATTTAGGAACGCTTTACAGTATACCACCTTAAATAGCTAAATTATAATAGGAAGTTAAATTTTATTTTAATTTCAACCTTAATATAAAAATTCCCAGAACATATATATAACTTAGAAATATTATTGAATTTTAAGTCTTGAAAATATTTATTACTTTTATTTTATAATTTAAAACTTATATAACTTTTAATATATAAGACCTATATAATAATTATTTATAGTGGCTTATAGTAGGAAATACTGTATTATTAATACTCTATTTTCTAGTGCTTAATTTTCTATATATACTTCTTCGGCTTTTACCTTATATTATTCCATAACAGTTATATAAAATAATATAGAAAAAATATTTATAGTAGTTTAATTAACCTTTTATTATATAAAATCTATTTTATTATTTTAAAGAATTTTGTATTTTATATCTGGTTAAGTGTTTATGATTAGTTTCGGTTATTCAAGGTGGCACACTATAAAGCGTTCCCAAACTTATGGACCCTAATTTTATTTATGCATTAATATTAGGACCCTAGGCAGTCAAAAAGGGCACTTTTATTGCGCAAAGCGCTGAATTAAAAGACCAATCTAAAATCGGAGTGAACAGCGCCTTATCCACAATAATAACTGTCGGCCAGCAAAACGTCCGACTTAAACGACTTACTTAACAAGGACGGTAAATGCCAGAAGCGCCCCGGCTGGACGACAATCACCGATAGCGAAGAATTTGTCATTGAACAGCAAGAGAGTACGGACAATGCTGCACCGTCGATTGACGCCACGTCCCCGAATACCACCGGGCGTGAGCAATATAAAGAATGAGCTGCCCATAATAGAGGGGTGGATAGCATTTATAGTTAATACTTTCAATCGCTGCTCAATACAAATTACATGGATTAGACACCCAATGCAACATCTCGCCTTTATAAAACCAAGTCTAAATAAATACATAAACAATAGTTTGAGAAGATAACGAGGATAGTATAATCACATTGGAGTTGTCAAACCGTGATTTAGAAATGCCGGCTAGCTCAGTAGGCCATCGCCGGCGATGAGACTTTCCGGAGAAGGCAGACAGCCAAAAAGCCGTTCAATGGCAAGGCCGAGGCTCAGCAGTTTCTCGTCGCTTCCAATAGGGCCGTCAATCGCTAGCCCGACTGGGAGACCCTCGAAAGTCATGCCCACGGGGACACTTAAACCAGGGATGCCTGCATTGCTGCCCGGGGAGGTGTTTTTGATGAAGGCCCCGAACGTGTCGACAGGTGGCTCGCCATTGATTGAAACGGTGTCCGAACCGTGTATTTCATCTATCAATATAGCCGGGAGAATCGTCGTCGGGAACAAAAGAGCATCAAGGCTTTGCTTTTCGAACTGCTCAGCGTAAAGACGCTGGAGTGCAGGACGGTGAACTCTCATGGCCTCATCGTAGACACCACCGTACACGTCGTTCATCACAGCACTGAAAATGCCTTTAACATCGGGACTTGCGATTCCGCGAACGATGTCGGCAAGGGTGACTCCCTCAATACCCGAGGCTTCCAGGTATGCAGGGATATCGGCCAGAGGCTCATGCATTGCAATTGGGAGCGATACAGCGTCTTCAACCGTCTTCAAATTCGGCAGGTCAATTTCAACGAAGACGACCCCCGCCGCCTCAAGGACATGGCGTGCCCGCAGAACGACGTACTCGAGCTTCTTGTCAAGGCCAGTCCACATACAAGTCGGCACGCCGAGCCGGACGCCTCGAATATCAGCAGCAGAGTGTACACGCGGGTGACCGGCTATTATCGAGTCCAGTAATGCGACGTCTGCCACTCTGCGGCCCATCACACATACGGTGTCCCGCGTCCGGCTGATTGGAACAACAGCGTGGCCATCGTGATAGCGACGTTCCGCTCCGCCATTGCCAACCGATGGCCGCATGCCTACAATCCCGGTGACGGCTGCCGGAACGCGAGAAGAACCGCCCGTATCAGTACCGAGCCCGCAACTTACCATGCGGGCGGCGATTGCCACAGCAGTCCCGCTAGAAGAGCCGCCAGAGATCTTCTCTGGGGCATAGGGGTTATGCACCGGCCCCCCGAAAGTAGACAGATTAGTACCCGTGATGCCGAAGGCGAGCTCGTGCATGTTTGTCTTGCCGATGACGATAGCGCCGGCATCGATCAGCTTTTGCAGGCTCGGCGCCGTTGTTAACGGGCGGGCGGTACGGAGAGCTCCCGTGCCTGCGCTCGTTGGCAGGCCGCGCATGTTGATGTTATCCTTCGCGACAATTGCCAGTCCCGCGAGGGGAGGCAAGGGCTCCCCCTTAGCAATGGCATCGTCGAGGTTGTCCGCAGAACGCAACGCGTCATCAGCGAGCAAGGTGATGAACGCATTAAGTGACTTCTGCCGCTCGGCTTGATTAAGAACTCCCGAGATGTAAGCGCGAACGGTAATGCGCCGGTTACGGATAGCAGTGATAGTGTCATCCGCTGACCAGTCAAGGAAATCCTGGTTACCTGTAAATGGAAGAGGCGCTGCTAGGTTCATGATTTTCCAACGAACGTTCGTGTACGATAATTAGTTAAGATATTGTGGTTAAGGAAATAGAGATATAAGAAGTAGGGAATACAAGTAGTGAAAGTATATAGCAAATATTATATACTTATATTATTACAGAAACAACATCAATAGGTTTATAGTATAAATAATTGTAAATAATATTAATAAAAATATATTTAAGAGGAATAAAATATATTAAAGATTTTAAGCTTTAATATTATATATAAAGTAATATTAAAGTATATTTAATAAAGTAATAGGGTTAATAATTAAGCTTTTATTAATGTATATAATTAATATAATGTAAATTAAGTAATTTAAGTTAAGTTTTAAAAAATAAATAAAAGTTTATAGATTTATATAAAAAAGGTTATAAATAAATATTATATAAATTTATATAAAAATAGTTTTATAAAATAAATATTATTATAAACTAAACTTAATTAAAAAAAAGCTTTAACTATATTAAGCCTATATATATATATTAGTGCTTTATAAATTAATATATATAACTAAATAGTTCCCTTTTTTATTCTTTTACTCTTTAACTTTAAATAAATAATTTTATAGCGATCTATTATTTATAAATATAAAAGGCTATATTTATTATATATTTTAAGTTTAGTTCTATACATTTTATTAATTCTTTATATATATAAAAGGATTAACTTTATTAACTTAATTTTAACTATAATAAAAAGTAAATTATACTTATAATTAAGTATTTAATATATTTATTTAAAAAGCAAATATTTATTATTATATAAGTATTTAATATTAAAAAGAATAATATAAAAAAGTATAGCTTTTATAATAAATTAATATATTATATTAAAAAAGGTAAACCCCTTTTTTTAAGTTTTTAAAGTTTTTAAAAGGAATAAAATAACTTTTAATAAAAAGCTTAAAATATTATAATAAAAGAAACTTAATTTTGAATTGTGTTTATTAAGGCTTAAATAAAAGTTTTTTAAAGTTAATAAAAAGGGTGAAAGAAAATAAATAAAGATTATATTTTGAAAGAAGTTTTTTTTTTAAAGTTATAATATAGTTTAATTATATTTACCTTTTAAAAGAAGATAATTATTAATGAAAGTAAATTGAAAATATTGTTAAAAAGGTTTAAGAATTAAAATATAATAAATTTATTATATTTATTAAGGCTGTCTTTTTTTTTAATAACTTAAGGTTAAAGAAAATAAACGTTAAAGGTACTATATATATTAAATATTAAATTTATAATTATAAAAAAAAATATATTGTTTCTAAATATTAATGATATAAAGGGTTAAAAATATAGAAATTTCTTAAAATAAAGTAAAAGATATTTTATAATTATTATGGTATAGGAAGGCAGGTTAAGGCAAATATCGTTGTTGTGCTGTAGAGATATAACGATCCGGGTCGATTCTTAACAGTTAAACCGAGGTTTATAGGTTTATATTAACAGAGAGGTCAGTAGGGGCAGCGGCAGGAGTAGAGGTAGAAGCAGGGACTATTGCGGGAGCAGCCGCAGCGGGAGCAGCAACTAAAGCAGCAGCAGTAATAACAGGGGCAGGGGCCGGAGTAGGAGCAGGAGCAGCAACAGGAGCTGCAGGAGCAGGAGGAGGAGCCGACGAGGACGCCGCAGCGCGCAGCTCAGCGAGGGCTTCCTTGCAATTCCTAGCAAGCCTTAACTCTAAACAAGAGAGAGGCCGAGCAACTGGACCAGCCGGCGCAGCAACAGAAACCGGACTAGCCGGAGCAGGAGCTGGCGTAGGAGCAGCAGCCGGCGTAAAAGCAGCAGTAGGCGTGGCCGCCTAAGGACGACTAACGCCACGACAAGCCACCTTTAAGGGGCGACCGCAACTATACTTAACCGAGGAGGTATTCTTATTTTGCAATTTTATTATTAGCTAATAAAAGCGCACTATAAAAGGAATACGCGAAAATTATAATATTTATTAAAGCTATATTAATACTGCTAATACTGCTATTAATAATAATAATAATATTAATAATTAAAGAAAAAGAGCGAGGAATAAGGCTAAAGGACAGTTAATATACCTATTTTAACTATTTAAGATTAATTTACTTATTTAAAGAGCTTTATTATTTAACTTCCTATTATTATAAATTAATAATAGCTATAGCGTTTATATCCCTTTTACCTTTAATAATAGAATATTAATATATATTTATAATAAAAAAGCTTTTAACTAAGTAAAAGAGGCTTTAAAAGTATAGCCAGACAGTTACAATGCTATAGATAGACTGGGATAGCAGTTAATAAAGCACTAGGAATAGCTTTATTAACTAGGGGGTATATTGGGTTAGGTAGGCTAAGGACTTACCATTTATTAGCACTTATTAACGCTAGGGAGCTTTTATCTGCTTATATAGCAGATACCAGCTAATATATATATTGCGTAAGCGATATATTAAACTATATAGGCGCTTATAACGCATATATTCTATGTTTTCTTTTATATTAGCTATATATATATATAGCGAGGCCATTATAGTATATTTATTACTAGAATCAAGCTTTATTCCCATTTCTCTCTATACTCTATATAACTATACCGCGCTCCGCAATAGTTATTATATAAGGATATATATATAGTAAATATAAGTTATATATATATTATATAGGCAATATATTAAACTATATAGGCATTTATAATATATATATTATACCTTTTCCTTTATATTAACTATATATATATATATATAGTAAAGCTATTATAGTATATTTTATAATAGAATTAAACTTTATATCTATTTTCTTTATACTTTATATAACTATACTGCACTTTATAATAATATATTTATTATAAATAAAAGGGTAAAAAGCTAAATAATTTAATAAATTAAATAGTTTATTTTACCATTTTTTATTTAAAAGTAAATAATTAATATAAATAAAATACTTAAAAAACTATTTTATTTTATAGCCTTTCTTTATAATATAATTAAATTATATTTTTCCTTAATAAAATAATAAACTTTAACTTCATAATTACTTTTAAAAATATTATTATTTATATTTATTTATATATTTCTTATATAGAAATAACTATTTAAATTTGTTTTATATATTGTTTAATATTATTATTCTGAAATATTATACAAGATTATATTTTAATTAATATATATTTTCTTAATTTCAATATATATACCTTAACCTTTAATTAAAGTTTATAATTTTATAATATATATATTCCTTTAAGAAAGAAATAAATATTATAAAGGTTAGTAAACTTTTCATTATAAGTAAAAGTTCAGACGGCTTGTTTGCATCCGGAAATTGTGGTCTTGGCCCACTACATTTGGCAGTTGCCTCATCGGGGAATTTTCGGCCCCTCCATCCCTCGCTGCTTTTGCGTCGGCCATAAAAAGACCGGCCCTCCTCTCTCTTGCCATGTACCTCCCATGTCACTCTTTCCTCCCTTTTATTCCCGCTCCCACGTGATTAACCTTCTAACTACACGTCTTACAACTTCATTATGGGCTTTTACAACAGACAAGAAACATGATTACACCTGCACTTCATCCAGCGCTTCAACCGTGTCCTCTTTACCATGACAATACCCTGAAATTGGTCTACGTCCCGGACACTTGCTTGATTTCATGAGACCAACTCTCCCCCATCGACCTTTATCCACGTCTTATTATAAGCGGAAAGACCGCAGCTGATGGGGTGGATGGCCCTCGACGACTTACTCAAAATTACCCAGAAAGGCAAAATTTTATCACAAGGAATGTCCATGTACGGAAAAAATGGATGGACACGGACGCTGGCATCATGCAGTGGCGTTGACGTCGTATCTGCCTTCTTGTCACAACACTTGATGCTCCACCAAGTTCTCAGCAGGTCTCCGTGGTGTGAATTTGACTTACAGAGGGGAATGAGGGCGAGGCAGTGCCCGTTGTGGGAAATTAACATTTTCACAAATGGAGCGGCACTCTAGCTTACGGACACTCCGAGTGTCCATCCTGGAAGGCAATCAACCACTTGATGCGGACTTGACGTCCCCATGCCCAACAATTGGCCAGACCCAACTCACCATTTCCCTAGTTGTCTCAGGGGAAACACACAAACCTCCCTTTGCGCTATTTTCCTTGGGCCCATGGATCTTAGCCCGCGCTGATTCAACCAATGAATGGCGTAACCCTCAACCTGCCCGATCTCGAATGCATGGCCACGCTGAAGACGATTCAGATTACGCAAAGAATGGAGCATCATCCTGACCGTTATACAGCCTCTAGCTCAAGCCATTCATCTAGCATCATGAGGTGACCAAGGACAGGGCGATGATAGGTGAAGTGCTGCCCGAACAGAGCATGAGCCCGGAGTAGCCGGCATTGGGCCCTGAGGTCGTGGTCATCAGCTCCGCCCTCCGCCCTCCGCCCATTAGTTCACAAGACATGGACTTGGCCTCGCAAAAATGGAAGGAGCGTGGGGGGCCCGCATCAACTCCTGAATCCTGCCTGCCATGGCAGCTTCGCAGCACCTCACGTCTAAGACACAAGAACGTATGTCGAAGGGTTAACGGGCGAAACAATACCATGCCAATCTCCGTCGTTTGCATACTGGCAACTATCTACACAATTATCTATCTTAATCCTTCCATCACAGCTCGTCAGCTTAAGCGGATGTACATCTTCGGACCATTAACCTAGCGGAAAGGAGGTGTGATGCTAGTACAGACCCCTCGGTGTGAGAATGGCCAAGTCGGGCCTTCTATGGATAAGCCCACCGCATGCGACATCATGTATTGGTCTATCACGAAGACGCTGTGAGGTGCTCGGTCCAGGGGTTTTGGGCCAACAGCATGAATGTGTATCCATGTTCTAAGGGTTGGCCAATGGTGATCTGAGCAACTCAGCGTTTCCAAACAGACCCGCTTAAGTTGCTCGGCCTGAAGCTCTCGTTTCACCGGTTCGGCCTGGCCGTGTAGCTGCAAGCTCCGCCACGCTGAGACCGGGTTCTACGTCTTGATCTAGATTTGAGACCAAACAGAACGCGCAAGTGGTCGTAGCCGCAATAAAATGAAAGAGAAATCATCACAGGTATCTGTGTAGGACGGAAGAGCGGAGGGGTGAGCAGCTTTCTCCTCTCGGCCGGGGACTTTCAGAGGAGACTTGGCAATGTTGACGTCTGTTCACAGCCCCGCTGGCAACTCCGAGAGGAGAGGTCGACTCTTGGATAAATAGGAAGAGCTATCTCCCATTTCTTCTTTTCAATATTCGATTATAATATACTCAATATTCCCGCCCTTATCCACCATGGCTGCCCCCCTTAGATTCAAAACATATATTCCTAAGTCACAAAGGCCGCTCAAGCCAAAACAAACGGCTCCTGCACCAAAGACGCATGAACAGGATCTCGCATCATCGGAAGCTTGCAGTAACAACCTGTCTTCTCAATATATTATGGAAGACTTCAGTCTTGATTACCCAGATGGCATGCCATCCTTCTTTCACTCCATGGACCAGTGCTCCGGTTCCAATACGGATGGCGAGGTAGCCCAAGACCTTGCGGGCGATTTATCCATTCCTGCCAACCAGTTGGCCTTGCCCGTTGAACCAATCCTACACGGTGACCAGAATCAAGGTAGCTATTTCCTACTACACTTGTATGATAGGGGAGACTGACAAGATCATAGATGAAGAAATGAGGGACAGAAAGGCTGACAAAATGTCCCCAATGCTAATTGACCCAACCCCTGCCACAACAACTTTTGGTTCTACCACAGGGCAGCAGGTTGCCGATGACGTTGCGGAGCAAACAGGATTCATTGAGTCTGGAGCTGCCACCATCATGCAATTGCCAGACCAATCAACTCACGGCATTGACTTGTGTGGAGTTCATCGTGATGCCTCGCTTTCCACGCCAGTTTCAAGCACATCCGCTTCTGCCGTCACAATTCTTGGGAGTCCCTCTCCAGAGGACCGTCCTGGTGATGATAAGGGTTTTCAACGCCAAGGCTTTGCAGTTATTTCCGAGCAGACGAAGCGACTACTGAGTGATGGCCAGGATGACGACGACGTCAATAATCAAGCGGAAGTGAAACGACCGAGATTATCTTCCACTGTTGGATGTGGCGCCTTGCTGCACCAGCCAGGCACCCGCAATGTTGCCTCAACACCAGCTGACAATGTGGATGTGGCTTACGATGATTCTCGTCATCACCTATCGTCAACCCACCACAACCGTGACGGCAGCAACGGCACTTGTGGCGAAATTAGCTTGGCCGTGGATGCACATGCCCACTCTCCCAAACGAATTCATTCAGCGATGGATCAAAATGGCGGCCCCATTAATCCTCCAACGGTCCAAGCCAGTCAATGCGGGTCATGCTCAATTTTTCGTTCAGCCCTCCTCGAAGCCCTGTACTTGTTGCAAAGTCCACCGTCCGAGGACAATACATGTCACACCCAACCTGAACACAACATCTTGAAATGGCGTTATGATCTGCGCAGACGACCTACAACTCCTCAGGGTGGTTGCAAAGAGGCTTCAAACAAAGACTCTCCAAGTTGTATGGATCAGCAATTCAGTCAGACTGATGACCATACGATCTCTAACATTGATGAAAACGATGATTCCCTAAGCACCAATGGCGGAAGCGGGAATGTGTCAGGCCAACGACGCCCATGGACCCCACTAGAAAAACGCCGGTTAAGGGCATGGAAGATGGAGGATAAGTCAGAATCATGGATTGCCTCGAAGCTTGATCGGACGGCGTCAGCAGTCAAGCAACAATGGCGGAAAATGAACTGAGAGTAGTGGCTCGAGTAAGGCGATGAATTGCACAACTAGTCAAAAAGGACCATACAAACGACTATATGACCCCTGTCTCAGACTGTTTAGATACTCGCAAAGTGTGCCTTTAGATGTATTAACGACCTTCGGCCGTCAAGCCTAGCGATGCTGCTGAGGGCAGCGTAAAGCACATTCATCAGCTTCCATTCAGGGTGACCATTGTGAAAAAGGGAGAGGGGTGGGGGGAGGTGGATGATGATGAAGGTATTCCGGAATGCAGGCGCCGCAAGGTCAGGGCCACCATGTGCGAAAAGCATAACACACAGTGCCATTCGCCACCTTGCATAACATTTAAGACCTCAAGCTGGCGCTGCTAGGTGATAAGAGAAGGCCAGGAGAGATTAAGTCTTCACTTCAGATATACTGTCAGTGCCAGCCATGGCGAATGGCCATTTCCTAATGCAGTGCTCTAGTGCGTCTAAGAGGGCGGTATGGCAGTGGTTGCAGTTTAGATGGGGGATTTGAGGCGCTTAAAGATACAATGCGGATGACACGGGTAATGAGGGTGATATCAACGAGGTGAAATGCTTGCTTGCGAGTTGGGCAATGGGTCTGTTTCTCTCGAAGCGATCCATTCATGGCACTACTAGCTAATGAATATGATGGATGAACAGATGCTTAGACAGTCTATTAGGCGATGAAACTGCACTTATCAACGAGCACGGGAGCATATCACTCTCTGGCTCATCCTGAAACAATTATCGTCAAAACTGTTGGCGACTGTCCGTGATGCTTCGCTTGCTTGTTTCGTTTTCTTCATCGCGATATTAGAGTACCCCTAGATACAGAGTGGTCGTAAATACATACATACATACATACAATTTATTAACGCCCGGCGGCTAAGCCGAAAGGGCAACTATAGCTAGTCTACATCTGTGTTTCTCAAGTTTTGCCATAACTCCTTGAGCCCATACTGTCTTTTCATCTGCTTGTGCTGTCTTGCGTTCCTTATTTCTGCGCTATCTCGTGGGTTAGTATTATCATTGGCAGGCCGACTTGGAGGCGATTCTGCAAGTGTTCAGCATCCTATCTTCGGCAGCTGAAGCGTTACCTGCTGCTCAAGGCACGAGGTGGTGAGTGTGTTTTTTTTTTGTATGAGTTTAAGTTGCTTTTAGTTGGTGCGGTAGAGGTTACGCGAGTCGAAGGCATGGCCAGAGTCGTGGGACCCTAGGAGATCTGCAATGGCGTATAAAAGTTGTGCAATAGCGGTAGTGGGGGTTTTCTGAGGGCTTTGTTTGTTCTGCTGGTTGTAGATCGGGGCTGGTTTGTTGTGGAAACGGTCTTCCAGATCGTGTATCGAGAGGACGGGCGATGGTGTTTGTGTTAGGTGAAGGCGCTGCGGTGTAGCCTTTGGTGTTGTTAAAGTGGTGGTAGGTGATGGGGTTATACTTTTATGTGCTAGTGGTGTAGAAGTTGAAGGTCGACGATTTTTCGATGGCGTTGATGATGGTGGAGGAGGAAGAGATGCAACGGCCGCGTATGAGGGCCAGACGGGGGAGACTGGACGAGGGGGGAGAGGAGGAACAGTCGTTGCCTGCTTTGGTGGGTGTTGTCCTTGAACTGAATTTACATTTGCTGAAGCGTTTAATGGGGGCGACTGTGCTGTCTTGGTTGGCTGAGAATCTGGGGCGCGTGCTGGTTTGTAGATGTCTGAGGGGAAATTGATTAGGTCATGAATCGTGTCTGCTAGGAGGCAGTCTCCGGTATGAATACTGAGGAGTTCATTGAGACTGTCGGTTTTGTCGGTTTCTAGTATTCGTATGGTGTAATGGGCTTCGCATTCGTGGCAGATACAAGCATCTTCACCCCGTTCCGTGGTGTAACAGAGTCCACTAGTTGCTAGTAATCGTGGGGGTAGGTCTTTGTAGGTCCATGAGTCCGGATACGTGGCTAGGCGTGATACAATAGAGCGGAATGGCTGCAACGTAGGAGGCGTTTCGGATGCTTTTGGACGCGTCGGGCGCGTCGGGCACGTCAGATGGTGATGGTGGTAGGCGTAACAATCCGGATATATCCGCGTCTAGACTTGCTAGAGACGATTTTCGACTTGTTGATGGTGAGGTGCATGATGATAGGGGCATGAAGCGGTTGTTCTTTTCATTTTTTTGCCATTTTTCCTGCTGGTGTTGGTCCCGTCACTAAGGGAATTGTTGGCAGTCAGTTCGCATGGACAAAGAGCCGCCTGAGAGCAGCTGTTGCTGTAACAACGTATGGAAATTTCGTCGTACGGTGACCGCCTGCCATAAGCGTACCTGCACAGTATACTTCGTACTCCGCTGCTCCCTGGCTCTTACCGCCTACTGCATTTGAGCAACCCACTCTTATTCACCGCCTGCTATAAGCATATCGCACAGTGTTCCTGCTTTCTCGTCCTTACCCCCCACTGCATTTGAGTAACCCACTCTCACTCACCGATAAGCATGGCAGCCAAATATAGTGGAAAACAGCCTTGCCGGTGAAGGAATTTCGTTTCGGGGGCGCGGAAGTCTCCGTTATCTAGCCGAGCCGCTCTATGGGAAGTTATAGGCTCGCGGCTGTTCACTCTTTTTTTCTAGTCTTACACGCGACTTGGCAGCATCCTAGGCGAGCAGACGTCGGACCAGCTGGTACATGATAGCTGAAATGCACTCATGCTGGATCCTCAATCTCTTGCGAAACAGTAGTATCTCTGTGACAGCTGACTTGGTGCTCCAAATACTGCTTCTTAGTACCGTAACGGGAAACAGTCGCATGTTGGATTTTTAGCTTATACAACTCAAGATTGGGCCAATCACGTGCGCATAACAGTCAATTCTCGAGTTCAAGGGTTCGCAAACCGAGTTCCTTGCCCCGGAAAGCTACCAACCGTGGGACCTAGAAGCACCGACGAATCCCCCGGAACTAAAACTCCCCCGACCCATCCTATACAGGCTGCTGGCAGAGAGGTCTGGTCATGGGGACTTCCAAAGCTACTATGACCGGTTTGGCCACGACACACAATCCTACTGCAGATGCGATTCCCCCAAGGAACCGGGGCACTCATTGACTCGTAGTCTCCTCCGCACCATGTCTTTGTGCACCTGCCGAGCAAGCTGTTCAGACCGAAATCATTCATCAGGTCGATTACCTGATCCGCTTCTCCCTGTCTCTCGAATGATACGTCATCTCCTCCCCATAGCTGGTCATGTCGATTCAAGTCTCCAGCAATCACCACATCCACCACTTTACCTGCGTTTGATCTTGCTTCCATAATAACTTCGTGTAGTCTATCGCAGGTGTCTCGGAGAGCCTGAGCATCTCCTCCTGGCATGTATACTGATACTACCACGACCAGTCGGTCTGAAAGCCGTACGATAGCAGCCATCATGTCTGGCGACTCTATCGCCACCTGCTCCGCCTCTACATCTTTATTCACCCAAAGTATGCTTCGAATCGCCCACCTGCCTTCTCTCTATATCGATGGAACTATTTTCACCTATCCGTGGTGAACCATGGGCGTCGTTAAGAGCCGCCCTTGTATCCGCCGCGCTTGGGGCTCCTGAATAGCCAATACCGTTGTATCTTCAGTTTCTGTATCGTTTATCAAGCTATCGTGCACCGCTCCTTGTTTTCTCACATTAAGTTGTATCATGCGGAACGTTTTACTCATGCTGAGATGGGAAGAGCTTCCGGCAGTTTTTGCTAAACGATTCGTGTGGCCCTCCGTATGGGATGCATTTGGGGATCGTTTCTGTGCATGCGCTGTGGTGATGTCCTACCTTGGCGCATCTGGCACACGCCTGGGGATTACAACATTGATAGGCTTTATGGTTAGTGATTTCCTGGCAGTTGTAGCACTGCTTTGGGCGCTCTCGTGGTTCGAATACGGAGGTGAACCCCGAAAGTCCTCCGGCATAGAAATGCTCTTCCTGAAGGAAGCGTTCTGCTTCCGACTGCTTGGTAAGATATATTACCATAGACCCGTAAGTTTTCGAGCCAGTCCTGTCGCTGAGCCATGCCACCTTCGCAACTTGGGTATTATTTTCCTTCCTAAAGGCTTCTGCCGTACCGGGTAGCTCTCCACCCTTATCGTCCAGGACTGCTGCTCGGAGGACACTATCCACTTTAATGTGGTAGAGGTCATCTTGTAGCACCCTGGCTCCTCGAGTTACCTTTTCTCCTAGTACCCTTTTGACTTCTTTATGTTCCTTCTCACCTCTGCAGGCAATCCTGACGCGGTGTGGTTTTTTTGCATTCTGAGTTACCCCCAAGCATCGCCACGAGGGGTCATTCCGTTCTGAGCGAACTCCATCTTCAACCATGGAGCGGATCGCACCGGCTGTCAAACGGTCACTTGCCTCATCTTGCGCTCTCGAGATGTCAATTGTGCAGTATAGCGCCCGAGGCCTATTAGATTGTCTGTGATTGCTCGGTACGGTCATGTTGTTCTTGGTCAGTTGTGGTGGCAGTGACGCCGCTCGCGCCACGTCTGCGTAGGTGAAAAGTGGAGCCTTCGCCGCCGTGGTCGCGTTTGTCGTGATAGCTTCAAGCTGTTCGCGGACCTGTTTCCTGTCTTCTTCCATCTTTTGGCTCAATTCGCTTATCATATCTTGCTGCGTGCGGGCCCTCTCGACCTGCGCCTTCAACACTGCCTTCAACCATTGGGTTTCCGCACGGGAATCTTCCAGCAGCTCCAGGGCCTTTCGGAGCATCGCCAGCGCGTCGCTGTCGTTAATGACGTCGCCTCCTTTTTTGGCTTTAGTTGCTTGGCTCTTTTGTCCTCCATTCAGCTTCTCCTGAGTCGTTGGCCGGACGGGTTTCTTCGTTTCCGTTGGCTGAACGAGACCGTCTTGAGCCTTATTGGTCGGCTTCACCACGCGCCCTCGCAACGTGGTAAAAGGGGTGTCATCCCCCACCACGATCTCGTCTCCTCCTGGTTCTTCCATGATGGGTGACTAAGTCGCCACACCAACCTTTCTAAAACAAAGCGACAACAATCGACAAATTTCGTTCCCAATCGGCCCGGAGTCTCTCAATCGTTCGCAATCTCGGAATCGCGTTCCTCCGCTCAAGCTGAATCGTCCGATCGACTTCTGATACGTTGGGAGCGAAAATCGGTACTCCGTACAGCTTTAGTCGGGATACAGTTCTAGTCGGGATAGTCGGGATCTTTACTTTTTACAGTTAAGAGCGAAATGGGCGTCCTGTCAATACACTTTCCAGATTTCTAAGCACGCACCACTAGTACCTGCGGTATACATTTATATACGTGGCCATTACTGGACCATCGAAACTGGCTTCAAAATTGCCTTATAAATCTGGCCTATTATGGACTTACGAAACTACGCCGCGGGGAGGAAGTACCTTTAAAGTCCTAAGAAGTATATAGAGCCATCGGCATATATAGCACGTGGATTGTAGACAGTGCAAAGGCTAATACAAAATACGAAATACTTGTCCCTTGGTATATACTTCGTATATACCCTTAAATTTAACTATATGTCAAGTGGGCTGTGAATTATATACGCATTTATATATCAATTGTTTTCCTACTTTCTGCCTTAGCGCAACCTAAAGCAATTTATAAATAATCTAAGATAATGTAAATATAATTTGTCTACTATTCTATAATTCGTTGGATGTTATATTATTGGTTTATGGCAAGTCGACGTCTAACAACTAAGGTGCCAAGGATGCTTGTTTATATAGTAAGGTCATTCACTTGGCTTGGAAGTATAGCTCCAACTTCCCCACATTAATACCATTATCCTCACTTTGGCCTAGGCATTCCACTTTACCGGCTCTTATATACAGTTAGTATATAGCGAAATCGCTGTCCTCTTTACACTTGTGATGATCCGGGTTGATTCTTAAGGGATAAACCGAGGTTCGTGGGTTTATGTTGACAGAGAGGTCAGGGATAAATACTAAGCAGGGTAATGTAGTTACGATTCTGTATAATAGGCGGTTCTGGTGAATGCGGTTTATTAACGACTGTCTAAGTAACTATACTAAATGAGTGACAAGCCAGTCGTATATATATAAAGGGAATAATCGTGGATCACCTTGGATTCCGCTTATCTTCCTGGTGATCCATAGTGAGTCCTGTTGCCGGCTCACTGGGATCACTTGATAGTTTGCGGCGATCTAAGTGATCCAATGCTGATTGGTCTGTCTGCCCGAGGTACAGGTTGTAGCGTACAACACCATCCCAACTTTCTGTCTGCTCATCAAAGAGTTTATACCACGGCATTGCGAGAGCTGTTCTATCGTTAGACTAGGGTGTCTTCATGTATTTAGGGACGATACTTAAGGCAGTCGGTTGACATTAAGGCAAATGACAAGATTAATTCCGTCAACCTATTCTGGAACGTTAAAGATGCATCAAAGAAGGGTAAGTTCAATCACACTGTGATCTAATTTCCCTATGCTAACATACATTACAGCTGGCAAGTGGGTAGCCATAATTCAGTACGCAGAACAGTCTATAAAGAATTCCGTCAAGTCCTGGCAGGCCGGCTCAGGAAGTAGCGTATCCACTGGCTCAAGCGTCAAACCAGACGTACAATTCAACGGAGGTGAAAATCAAGGTATAATAATAATATTCCATCTACTTAAGTGTATGCTGTATGCCCTATACTCTCATACTGATGACCATATAGCCGCTACTTTCCTAAGACTCTTCGTATCGACATTAAAAGAGACCGAGTTTACTGTCACTATAACTGGCACTGTAAGTTTCTACTTTAGTACCGCTTCAAACTAGCAAGTGTTTCACTATGCTGACAGTGACTCAGTTTGATTGCATCGTCCCACCTGATCCACCTAAGGTTCCCGAAAACCCCGACGGCATACAAGTCGTATGTTGATTCTTTCTCGCTCTCAAAACGCCTCTAACGGTTTTAGATCATTGATTCCGGATGTCATCTGGTTAACATAAGCCCGCGCTGCAATGCAAGCGTTGGCCATATTTCAGCAGTATATGAAGGCTTATACCGTATGTTTCCTTTTACCGACATGTTGCCCCTAATACTAATATAAAATCAAGATGTCGATGCCAACCAGGGTGAGACGAGCACAGCTACAATTCTCGCCAATTTCGACCAAAAGCAGTGGTACGCCCGCACACTACTACCGGGCTGTCAACTGAACGCACACTGGCCACAGAACTATCGCAAGGTCATCTTCCGCCAAGATAGGTGCCTATATGATGAGGGGGGCAATAATATTGATGGACAGTGCTGCTCGACACCTAATGCAGACCACAGCGGCGCAGTCATTAATCCATGGCGGGATCCTCGACCTGCCGGCTCTTGTAAACGAACACCGTTTGGCGTTGGCGTTCATTTTGAGATGTATATTAAGGACTGGGTAAATGACAACGCGGACAGGCTGTGGAAGGAAATCGAGGGATGCTCACGCGGAGGTGTGACGGGTAAAGGGTTTGGCACTAATCACGAGATTCAGACCGATGGATCTAATGCAGGCATTGGCTTTTATCAGGCCGATTACCTTCTGCACTTTAATCTTCCCATCACCTTCAAGCCCGGTTGTGTTGGGAGGGCTATGGTAAGTGCTGGGGCTCCTCCGGGGCGGTACTGTTAAGCGAGTTATCCAGATGTGAGGAGGCATAAGGAGTAACCTGACTAGGTGCTCTGGCTGCAAAAAGGGATATCCACACCATTAGGTATTTGCCAGAGTTATCTGAAGAAGTTCAATGATAGAGTAATAGCTATCCTTTATCTTGTGTTCGAAGTTAGGACGATGTGTGTGACGGTGCAAGGACACGAACGCGGTCGAGTGCGATTGGGATATAGCGATTGTTCACAGGGAGGGAAAGAGAATTCATAAGGAAAATTCTGAATGAAGCTATTCATACATTCTTTATGGAAAAAGTGAGACATATATTAAACGGGGAGGCCATATGTTTCTGTCACAAGATCTATGTCATGGTCAATTAGGAACTGCTTTACATGAGATTGATACCGCAGAAGATTTTTCAATAATCAATACCATAAATTTCAGCGTGTGGCATTATCTCTACCTAGTCGGAGCTTTATTTCGTCATCCCATGTAACCGAATGAAGTGTAGATTTACATATCCAGACCGCAATGTTGTGCAGCTTCCGTAAGGGCGCGATATGCTGTCATCCAGTGGAGTTCTCAAGTATACGATTGCCTCTTGGAGAAGCTCTTCTTCTCTGGCGTGCCCCAGCTGCTCCTATTGTCTTTCCGGTGTCGTGTAAAGTGTCTTTTATATATATTTTTTATATTTTTTATTACTATTTACGACCACTCTGTATCTAGGTACAACAGCCTCGTTTGGGCAACAGGTCGGTAGGAGCCAGG
>JAOALB010000312.1:0-19974 GCA_025331125.1 Mycogone perniciosa
GCTCCTGACGTCCTATTGCCCATAAGGGATTTGTGTAACTAGCTTACTTAGTGGACGTAAATAATAAAACAAACAAAACAATACAGCACCTCTTCCGTCAATTGTATCCAGCGATAATCGATTCTGATATTAAGAAGCGGCGAATGCGCTGCTATAGGTATATCCTAAACTTAATTGGCCGCGCTTTTCTTTTTGGCAAGGATGCTGATAGCTTTAAGCAGGAGTCACAAGTCTTTAAGCTTCGTTGCTATAATAAAGAGAACCTATAGCATTGGCGAAAGAGAGGTCCAATTGGGAAGCTGCGTAATATTATTAAATACATTCGAGCATTACCTTAACGGCGCGAGAAATTCTATAATTGTATTGATGAATCTGATTCTCTTGAATTTATACTTTATCAGCCATTAAAGCTGGAGGTTATCCTTAATAACGACACGCGTTGGAATTCGACTTTTTTGATGATTGAAAGCTTTATTATACGTAAGGGAATTCATAACAACACGATAACGATGGTATACCCAAAGATGATATTCTTACTCTAGAGGATTGGCGCCTTCTTGTTGAGATTAAGGAAATCCTTCGACCTCTTTATCATCAGACAATGCGAGCCTAGGGTTTTATGCGGCACAATGGGCATGGTCAATTATGGGAAGTTATTGTTGGAATGGAATATCTTCTTGATCAACTGGAAGATTAGAGAGCTCTGTTAGCAATGCCTTCTGACGAGCAAATTCAACAGACCCAACGCCAGATGCTAGATTCAACACCCCGCCGACCCCGCCGAGGTCAACATTCAAGTCAAGCAGCTATTTCTGCTAACAGCCTGCCCTTACACACACGAGACGAATATCTCCCTTCAACAGATAAACAACAGCGCTATTCTAATCTCAATTTGATGTCACAAGAATATATACGGATCTCGGTTACAACAGTTTGGTCAAAATTGAGTGAGTATTACACAAAGCTCGGGGAATCTCCTCTCTTTGCCGCAGCGGTTATCCTACACCCAGGCTTGAGATGGCGCATTGTATGAAGAATTGGCTACAAAGGGGTGCAATTACGCTTGGCAATTTCCCCTATCAGAGGTCGACTTAAGATTATAATACGTAACTAGCTAGATCTGTCGGAAAAACCCAGTTACGTAGTCAGCTTGTTCACATCACGAAGATAGGGCGCCAGAATTTCACTCAATTGCTCCGTGTCCCTCGCTTCTTCCTTGGATTCTCCTCCCGCCATTTTATCATAGAAGCAGAACGCCGCGCGTTCTGTTTCACCTCACGTCAGATCACAGGTTCCCTTGCATACACATTTTTGCTTATTCCAACAACTAGACCGACGTTATCCGACAAGATCAGACCTTAATTTAATTGACGATCCTATCAAGCGTATCAAGTACTTGCCAAGCCTGGCAAGCAAGCAAGTCTATCGAGGTCAAAGTGGCAAACAAGCAAGTTTTGGTAAAAATTGCGCTTGCTTGACTTGAAAGAAGCGCAACGAGCTTTCAGTTAAGAGAAATAACTAATTCCCAAGGCTGCCGGCTTCCTCGAAGCTTATATCGTTGTTAGCTAGCCGAAAGTCGCTGAGTTGTGCCGACGGACAAGGGCTGGATCCGATGTTGGGGGTCTGCATGTTCGGAGTTGAGTTTGACAATCCAGGCTGTTGGTCCATCCATCTTCCCCCCCAATTCGCGCGCACGGCCTGGTGTTTCGCTCTTCTCAGTCGCCTTTGACTTTCTGCTTTTCGTCGCTGAATACTCCGTAGACTGCACTGCGTCAGCTTCGGCCTCTTTTATTACTACTTCGCTTCTCTGCCGTTGAACGCGCGCCTGTCCCTCTCTTATCTCCGTTCTGCTTTGCTGTGCGGGCTCGCTTGGACCTGATAAGAATCAACCAAATCGATCGATCGCCTTGGATCACACAGGCCCAAGGCCCTTTGCGCACAAGACACAAAACCCTTGTCGCAACAATAAACATTGACCGTTTACAGCGAGGCTTTGCTTGCGGTCTCTCTCCTTTCGACAAGCGAGCGCCCTACTATACTCTCTCTTGGCACAGAGGGAAAAAAACAGGTTCGTCGGTGTCTCAAACAGGACAGGCGATAAGCAGGACTGGATTCCGCTCTACTCGAACACACGTGCGACGCAATCATCCATCGCACAGATCAAACAGATATCACAAAGCCGCAACACGCGTGAGAAAAGAGTCACTAGGAAAAACTACCGCCGAGACTACAAGCCAAGCCTAGGCGAGGAATTGGGTCCCAAAGGATTCAATCACACGCCAAAATCGCGCCAGCGGCATCTCGCCCAGTCACAACGCACAGAAAATCATCTGGTGTGAACAACTGCTCCCTCTCTCTCACCGGTATTTTGTTGCTGCTCATTGCATTGAGCCCCTCATATTTTGCCGGTTTTCCTCGGACTTCTAATCTCTTATACATACATTGCTCTCATTTATCTGCTCTCTATTTCAACATTACTATTTTCTGCTGCCCGTACGGAGTATTCACCTTCCTACTTGAGGTTGGATGCAACACTTGGCTCTCTGCTCCACCACCACCACGCAAACACTCACAGAATCACGCACACACCTTTGTAACGTTCCTGTCTTCGTCATCAGCCTCAACCACTCAACGTCGCTGCTGCACCTAGGCGTCACTAAGGGTCACACGGCATCGCTGCCAACTGCCAAATTGGGTCGCGGCCTTCATCGCCTATCACTTTGTGTTGAGAATTGCGTTTAAGTGCATGAAACGCAAGCAAACGACTTTCTAGATCCGTGTGCAAATCCGGGGCATTGCCTCTCCAGTGCTTTTCTCTCCAACACATTCAACCACCACCATATCAGCGTCTCTTCAACCGCCATCATGTCTCTCTCTCGCGCTTTTACGTCCCGCAAGTTCAGGATGAGCACCGCCAGTTCTGCAGACGACAAGGCTCCTCAACGAGCCCAAACTCTTCGCCATAAGATCTCGGCGCCCGTTCAGCTCATCCACACAACGAACTTGCTCTCTTACAACGCCCCCGACCTGCCTCATATCGCCCGCAGCAAATCTGCCACCAGATCAGACGATGATTCCGACAGTGTTGCGACAAACGAGTCCACCCCGCCAACTAGTCCCGATGTACCTTCAAACCACCCCAGCGTATCTCCGCAGCCGAATCACTTGTCTGGCTACTTCAAGAAACCAAGCAAGCCTATTTTCCCTGCTGAGTCAGAGCCAGCGCCGGCGATTCCCAAGCGTTCGCCTTCTCACACCAAGAAAAGCTCCTACGAGGCCATTGCTCGCTCACACTCAGTCTCCCGCATATCTAGGGATTCTGAAATGTCGAATACTACCGGCCATGTGCGGAGCATCTCCCGTACCCTGTCGACATCGACAATGTCGACCCGTATCTCCTCAGGCTCGGCGTTCCGTCCTCCTCAGAAACAGCCAGTTCCCCTAGCACCTCTGTCTCTCCCGGTTTCTACACCGCAGCCACTGCCACAGCCAGCCAAGGAGGCGCATCCCTTTGGGCCGGAACTCGCTGAGGTGACGGAACTCGCGGAGGAATATGGCAGCAACAGCCAACTCGAATTGGAGGGGACGTGGAATACCTGCAATCTCGGGGTCTCGTCAAGCTGGGCGTCAATGATTACTTGGGTGCTATTCAGGAGCTCTCTTCGTTCTTCTTCCCCGAGACGAACCATTCCGCAGCTGTTGCACCTCTATGGATCTAAGCTGGCCCTGATGATATATATTTCCCCCTCGATGGCTCCACATCGATAATTTGGCTGTACATATTTTGCCTGGACATACTACGAAAGCGCATAGGCTCGCTTGGGCCGTGCCCAAAGACTCGACGGCAGACGATCATTTACTCTCGGACATGGAAGGCAAAGGTTGGGATTTACAAGTACCAGTGGTCTGGTCTAACTGGTTGTTTGGTTGGTCATCTGAAATTGTGGGAAGACGGCATTGATACAGGATGACACACACACATGTCCCATGATGTTTCCTATTTTTCGCGATATGAATATTTCATCGATTCCAATAGATGAACATATTGCTTTGTTTATACTTTGCCTTTGTCATAATTTTGCACGTGCGATTGAGATTGCTCCTTAATAACCCCTCTCTTCAATGGTGTCCTTGGTATTTTTCGGCTTTCCACAGCACCAATCATTGATGGTCGACACAGACATCAACACTCTCACATGTGCGGTGGTGGCTCCATATTTTCGTTAGTCGACTAATAGTACCTAGCGTTTCCCAGTTAGGACTATCGAGTGTTTGTTTCTTGTTGAAACAAATGGGCCATAATTGTTTCTGATATGAATTGTCGCTGAAGGATTGTGAATCTCGGCTTATGATTCAGCTAATATACGAACGCCAACGGGGCTGGAGTTGTGTCAGCCCTCCATGACGTCCCATCATCGTGATTTCCTCTGTCTGGTTCATATCCGAAACTCTAACAGATCCCAACATGCCGAATATCCTCTGCCGTTAGCGAATCAGAACGGGAGCAGCGCAGGAGGCGTCGATCGGCAAACAGTTGTGCATGTCCATTTGCCACTCGATAGATGGGATGGAAAATGGAAAAATGATGGTGGTCGAATAATCTGATATTTGAGGAATCCCACGTGCTGAAAGACCCATCGTCAGACAAACGTAATGATGGCATCTCTCCCGTAAACCGCCTCACGAGCCCCATCAAAAATGGAAAACCGATTTGTGCCTCTACGACCTGCACTCCCGACTACCGAGAGATCCCCTGTGACCCCTGTGAATGCTTCTCCGTCTCCGCCAGACGGACCGGAGGTCAAGAGGCATCGAGTCGGCGTATCAGTCGCTTGTGATGCTTGCAGGAAGAGGAAGATACGGGTATGCTATATGACCCATGACCAATACTATCTCTGACTGAGCCTGGACAGTGTGATGGCACTCGTCCGGCCTGCTCCGCATGTCGGAGGCGTGCTGAGCGTTGCATCTATCGCAACGAGACGTACTTGACCAAGGAGGCAGCACGACTAGTGATCGAAATCATACATCTACTAAATGCTATGCCACAGGAAGAGGTGTATCGTGTTTTGAAGGTCTTGAAAACGGAAAGCGACGCAGCCATCGTTCTCTCCGTGTTAAGAGGTGGTATGAACTCGAAGCAACGTCCATCAGATCTTGCTGTTACAGCCGCAATCATGGAGCAGTCATTCATATCACTTGAGCTGGAGATTCAAAACCCAGTCGCCTATCCCACACTGCCCCCGATACATGTCGACGTCCACGATGAGGATGCATACCAGCGTCTCACCCAGTCGCGTCTTGAGAACACAATTACAAGTGCCGAGCCTCGGAGGAAACGAGGGAAGGAGACGTGTAAAACCGACCTGGCAATCTCGTACAGAGATACAATCCCGGGTGGACTGCCTTTATCGCAACGCCAAAGTCCTTACAAGGATGCAGTCGTCTCAATGAGTGGACCCTCTACTGGTGGATCGCCGTCATCTACCGGACAGCAACATGGCTTCCATTCCAACCTGTGCGATCCCCGGTTGAGAGATTTGGATATTGGGCACTGGACCAGTGTCCAGATCAATAATGGTCTTGCTACTCGGGTCATTTCTCTATATCTAGAAACTGACCACCCACTGTTGGGGAATTTTGACCCAGACCTATTCGTATCCGACCTTGTCTATAAGAGACATGAATACTGCTCTCGCTTGCTAGTAAACGCACTTCTTTACTGGGCATGCGTATGTATGTCCCGAGTCACCTCGCTTCTTCACTTGAAATGTCTAACTGCCAAGCTCAGCAAATGTACAGCTCGATAGATCATCGCACGGATGCTCTTGCAAATGAATTCTGCACTGAGGCTGAGGATTTATGGAAAACGGAACGGGACTTTGACTCGATTTTGAACATAGCCGGGGCCCAGTTTCTTAGCCTGGCGTATCTGGGCCAAGGCAAGGATCATGCTGTGCTGACCTATCTGGCAGAGGCATCGAACATGGGTACTCGAATGGGTTTGTTTGGCGTTGAGGGCTATGGCATAGAGCACAGACTGGGCAAAATGGGTGCCAATGCTAGGAGCGCATATATACATGCGGCTTGGGGAGCATTCAATTGGATCGTGTAAGTGACCTATTCTCAGGAAGGATGAAGCTGATCCCTTGCTAAGCGATAGAAGACTCATCTCTACCTTTTACCATCAACCGGGGATAGAGTGTCCCCGACATATGCCGCAGGTACCATATCCAAGAGAGGAAGATGGCGATATTCAGAATCGCCCCTCGGCTCGCTACATGGGACGAACTCTGCCATACCTCTGTAGGTTTTGGAACATTATGCATGAGGTATGCATGGTATACTATACCGATGCCTCGGTCGCCTGGGGCGACAAAAACATCAGACTTCTTCAATTCGCCGAGTACAAGTTCCGCGAGCTCCTGGCTTGGAGTAACAGCCTTCCTTCTAGCCTCTCTCGAGACGAGCACAATACGCATCATATCATGGTATTGCAGTGAGTCCCCTCATGCTCATGTCTTTTAATGGTTAAGGTCCAATTTGTGACACGGTTGAACCTCGACAGCCTCTGGTTCCATGCCGCAATCCTCGATATTTTTCGACCATTTGTTGGCAATCGAGCGCCCCAGAAGCGTCGACTCAGGACGTTTTCCAACCCTAGCAGCTCGCCCGATGCCGTTTACGGGGCCTCAGTTAATCAGCTTAAGCGACTAATTATCGTATATCGCATGAAATACCGATCCTCAGCTTACACGATCCTATGGCACACGGCGTTGACCTACGTGGCCAACGCTGTACTCCAAGAGACGGCGGAGGACGGTTGGTTCTTCTATTTCTTACTTTGCGTATACGGCTACGAGGGACTTCGTCGATCCTGGCGCGTCACGGAGGCTATTACAAGGGGTTTGCTGTCAATGGCACTGCGGAATGGGAATATATCAAGTCAAACAGCTCGTCAAATCCTCAGGGACCTGCAGAACAATGGCTTCGGTTACACACCTGGCAAGATTCAAGCGACATTCATGGTCGATCTTGATCTTGCCATGTCAGACCCTAGCTCTGCCACTGTGGAAAGGCTGGCCGACAGTTTCGAGGAAAACGCGGCGTTCAAAGATTACACTAATATTTTTGATGGGACTGGGATGGCTGATGGGGTTGGAAGCCACGGAGCATAGCCAAGTATGGCGTGTATTATAGGGCGAAGCAACTGGAAATCATAGCAATGTTTTTGAATCTCGAAATGAATCTGAATAGTCGTTTGGTAAGACTACAAACTCGCTTCCGCCACATATATACGGTTTGATGCCGTCGATTCCGTATGAGTGAATTAGGTGCCGATGAGCTCCCTCCGATTTGAAGTGAAGCTGACATAGGAATTCGTCTTGCATTATTTCACCGAAGGGTCGTCTGAGCTAATCCCCATAAAGAATGTCCTTGCAATCTCGATCCATGGCTTTATCCAAAGCTGTAAATATGCAAGGGCGAAGAGCCTGCGAAAGATAAGTCGGCAGAAACATGGCTCGAATAACACAATACGCAGTGCACGTGGCACAAACAAAGAGAAAGTATATTAGTTTCCAGACAGCACGGATATCATGGTATCATTTCCGTGCCAGGAATAGGCAACAGCCTGTTACAGCAGGCAGGGTGTCCATGAATTATGAATCTGAGTTTTCAGGGGTGTGTTCAATTCATATTCAAATTCATGCATACAGTCGAAATTCAATTCATATCCTATGAATATTTCCTAATTAGGAAATAAATGGGTCTAATATTATCTCGGCAGTGGGACATGTTTGATAAGATTTGCCCTCACAACAAACCGAATTTCCCGAACGCGGATTGGTCAGTCTTAATTAATTTTCAATCTTCGACCAGTATTATATATTACCACTCTAGATTGGTGTAAGAGGTAGTTAGCTATCTAAGAATGGTTCTTCCTCATCCAGGTCATCTAAGAGCTCTTTCCTCCATTCAGCGACCAGACCAGTTTTAATCCAGCTCTTCAGACATTCTCCCATCTCTATACTATCCGCGCCGAGCTTAAACCGTGACCAAGTGATAGTGCGACGCGCGCCCGAGAAGATCTTTTCTGGCTCTGCTGACATAGCTGGTATAGAGAGGATCTCAATAGCCATACGAGAGAGTGGAGGATACGCCTTCCAGTTAGCTGGCTCTAGCCACCAGTCAAGAGCCGATGCTTTGGTTGGTAAGTTGACTGCCGCACTGGTAACGAAGTGGTCAAATTCATCGATGAATATGTTGTTCATGGCCTGCTCTCTTTCAAATAAATCGTAGGCGTCGGGCTCCTTATACACACTCTCTTCCTCCACTTCTTC
This sequence comes from Mycogone perniciosa, assembly GCA_025331125.1. Classification (NCBI taxonomy): domain Eukaryota; kingdom Fungi; phylum Ascomycota; class Sordariomycetes; order Hypocreales; family Hypocreaceae; genus Mycogone; species Mycogone perniciosa. The sequence continues at coordinate 8,343 of JAOALB010000312.1, forward strand.
AACCCCAATCTTCACGAACCCCTTCGTGATATCCATCAAGCCCAAGAAGCGCGAGAAAGGAAGTGCTACTGGGCACCACTATGGCCCTAGACGACTACTTCTCTACACTAGAAGGAAAACACCATCGAGATGCGGCGTTGCAAATCGCAGAAGCTCTCAAATACTCCCTCATTTCGTTCACAGTCACTCAGCACTACAACCTAGGGAGTCGCCAAACCCCCCAGAGCTCAAACTCATCCGACCTATTTTACACAGACCACTGGCCGGGAGATCAGGTCGCGGGGATTTTCAAAGCTACTACGACCGCTTTGGTCACGACAGCTGTAGATGTGGTCAACCCAAGGAACCAGGCCACTTTGCCAACTGCCGTATGGTGGGAACTTCCTACCCGAGACCCCTGCAGGCGAAAGCCCTGCCACTTTCCTACTAGGACCCAAGGGAAGCAAGGCTTTCCAGAAGCTGGTGGAGGATACAAGCCCGTACAACCCTCCCCCCCAAGATACAGATTGAAAACCACCCAGACATTTTCCTTTGTCCGGCGAAACGTAGCGAATAGGGACCCTCAGGCCCCTAGCTCCTACCGACCTTTTGCCCAGATGTGGCTTTATGTATTTAGGTACAGTAGAGTGCGAAATGAGTGTCCGCATTTTGCATGTTGAGAAACTCTCTGAGCATAGACCAGGCTGCTGCCTGCTGTAGCTGGCACTACAGAATAAGGCATATCAGGTTATTTGTTAACATCAACCTAACAAAGGCCATTTATGGCTTTTTAATGTTCTATGTTAAGATTTTGATCTTTCTCATTCTTACAGTACATAACTCAACAATACATAATTTATGGATCTAAAGCTTTTTCTACTAATAAAGGGATTAGAGCGGCTTTCGGCTGTTTCTTGCCGTTCCCCTCTTTATGGCAATAGCGAAATTGTTATTATGCAATATTAGGTAAAGATTAAGAAAGTACAGTTGGACTGCGCTCACAGAAGTATTGGCTACGGAGCTAAGAGGTATGGTCTGTGCCCAGAAACTTTCCATATATACAAATCGCGGACACTCATTTCGCACTCTACTGTACTTAGTGGTCGTTAATAGTAAAACAAAACAAACAAACAAACGCATTTGCGGACGAAAGCGGGGCACCGGTTTAGACCCTTGCAATGTCCATTTCCTGACTTATTATTCCCAGATTCATTCGCGCCAAAAGCCTGAAAGCGGGCATTTGTCTATTTATCGACTTCTAACCTTACAAATCATTGTACCGGAAGTTTAGCCTAGACATATAGATTGTTCTGTCCATTTATTGACGACAGCGGGGTCATGGGGGCGTCGATCGGGTGGCATGGTCAGCGCAGGTGGTATCCTACGAAGTCTCCGTGCCCTGACCGGGCTGCGATAGCTGGAGTTCTGGCGGGCACCGTAAGGTAGCCTGTAATTGAAGCTGTTGGTAGGACTCTGGGGCCTCCTGTGCCCACCATGTTGTGAAGCGGTTTTTCAGTTGTTGCTTAGCTATTCGGCGGACTGCCGCGACCGTCGGAGCTGCTGGCTCATCGGCCCCTAAGGACCCATAGTGGCTTGACGCCTGAGGGCCAATTCGTCGGCTCGGGCCTAGCAGCCGGCGCTGGCGCTGGCCTGACTAGTGGGTGTCGGCAGTCTAGGCTCTGGAGTCGTGTGGCGAAGCGTATTCGCCATGCTTCGAGCGGTTGTTCGATCGGCGGTCAGTCAATTGTGTAATTCTTCTTAGCCAAGCCATCACTTACGGATCAGGGAATGGAATGCCTTCATTGTTGGTGAAGTAAGCCCCGTCATCTTCTAGTTACCACCAGCAACAGCACCAGAGACTTTGGCGATAATGTCCGCCGGCCCTTCATTCGCGCTTTGCATGTGGCTCATGCGAGGCGCGCGACGCTCGCCTTTGACTTTTGCGCCGATGGCTGCGGCTGTCGCCTTCAGCGGATGCTGGCGAGGGTCGATCTGGTTTGAATTCTCGCTCATCCTGTGTACCTTCTATGGTAGATATTTGTGGTATAAGTAGCTTAAAATAAGCTTTGTGCTCCTTGAGCCTGTGCAGTGACCCTAGCGTTGAAGCAGCGCTCACGGCATGCTTATATCATTGTGAATGTTACACAGGAACCATCTCGACAAGTGCTTCCAATGTGTCTGCAGACATGTACTGTACTTTACAGTCACTGTGTTGTCATCGATTATGAAATGGTTTGTTGTGGCTGTTCATCTACCATACTGATGCGGTAACCATTACGTGCACCATGCCTCAATGTGAAAGAACCTGCCGCCGACACTTCTAATTGCCGACACTCGGTAATGAACCATTCAGCGCGCATCTGGAATAGACAGGGATGCTGTCTTGCACGCTAGACTTCGTTGTTTCTGGGCAAACATGTTTAGGACCGGAGCACTTGCCATCCGACGCTTTTCTCTCTGTGTCTGAGGAGTAGCAGATTTGGCCCAATCTCGATCATTCTATTATGCAAAAATCGTCGATAGTAAGCTTCATACCGCAGTCTTGATCTGGATATAGACGGCATATTTTACTTTTGGGAACCCCTCGCCTAAATCAAGTATTTGTTGAAATTGTAAATTCACAGTGACGTACCTAGAGACGTGCTCAGAAATCTACGCGAAGGGGATTTAATAACCTACCTTGACCCTCAAACCATCTACAGAGAATTATAATTGAGGTACGTCAAGCATCTTACGTACTTTCGACTCAGTCATACACATTCTATCGCCAGAATGTCCCGCAATATTTGCATCACGGCCGCGGACGACCAAACCGGCTTTCTGATCGCCGAGCTTCTCCTCAAGGAGGGCAAATTCTCTCGGCAGCTTAGCAGCCTCACCGGAATGACTATTGATCCGTCTTCTTCCAAGGCTCAAGAGCTTGAGGAGCTCGGAGCAAAAATCGTTCCCCACAAACCAGGCCGGGAGCGCGTCGTGGTGGCGGCCCTCAGGGAGATTGGGTGTGATACCATCTGTCTAATTCCTCCCGCTCACCACGACAAGTTCGACATCACCTTGGAACTTGCCAATGCGGCCAAGAAGGCTGGCGTGTCCAACATTCTTCTCATCAGCTCGGCTGGCTGCGACTATGCAGATCCGGCGAAGCAGCCCCGTCTGAGAGAGTTCATTGACATAGAGAGCGTGGTTCTGGCAAGCAAGGGTGATGCTGATACGCCGCTTGGCCATTCTCCCTGTGTTATTCGGTAAGTCTTGTTTGTTTGATGTGCGGACAGTTAGTCTCAAGCAAACTCTAATGTCTCGAGCGCTGGATTCTATGCGGAGAATCTGCTACTGTACTCAGAGCAAGCCAAGGCTGAGGGCATTCTTCCACTGCCGATTGGGGAGACGCATAAATTCGCACCAGTCGCCTTAGGAGTGCGTATGACTGCTTCTGCACCTAAGAGTATTGCTCGCTGACAAGTTCATAGGATGTTGCTCACGTCGCAGCTCATGTCCTCGCCGGCAAAGGCAAGCACGGATTTGACGATAGACATCGCGGTCAAATGATGGTTGTAACCGGTAAGAGCTTTTTGAGAGATATGCTGTCATTGAAAAAGTGAAGCCATGCTGAATAATTCTGCGCAGGCCCTCTGCTCTGTGCTGGAAAGGAGTTGGCCCAAGCCGCCGGCAAAGCCATTGGGACGAAGATGGAGTTTGAGAACATTTCTGAGTAAGTACTACCCTTACCGCGAAGAGAGACTATGAACTCATAAATTCATTCAGAAAGGAGGCGAAAAGAGTGTTAGCGTCTCAATCGCAAAGCGACGAATCGGAGAAGGAATATCTCCTCGAATACTACAGCCTGGTTCGTGAGGGCAAGACGAATTACATCTCCACCACCGCCTTCCACGATGTAACAGGTGCCCATCCCACGGAACCGGATGATTTTTTCAAGATGTACGCCACTGAGTTTCGGCCGCGAAAGAAGGCGAGGCACTAGGGGTCATGAACGGATTTCGTTGCTAAAAGGGCTGGACGACAACTGGTTCAAAGTCATCTGAGAAAAATATCGTAGATTTTTTTCCAATGTAGGCAGACGCGAATAAGTGTTGCCTATACTTTCTTAATCTGTAATCAGATGTCTCCTTATTATTATGCCAATTTCCAGAACAGATGATTATATAACTGTCGCGTAATACGGTTCTGCAGTCAGTCATATTACGAAAATAGGGCATTTTGGGCACTTCAACTTCCACTCAATTACACCGTATTCTTTTCTCTCTGACTTCCTTATCCTCATTGGATTCCCTTCCAGCCATTTTTTATCATAGAAACAGAACGCCGCACGTTCTGTTTCACCTCACGTAAGATCACAGGCTCCCTTGCATACCCATTTTTGCTTATTCCAACAACCAGACCGACGTTATCCGACAAAAACCTTCTCACTGAACTATATGCATCATGAGTGTGAGAGCCAGGCAGTGCCTTCATGAAGCCAAAGGATATCGCATGAAGTCATTGCTTAGTCAACATCCCCAAATGATTCCATTGTCGTTAAATCAAAATAACGAGGCGTCAGAGAGTTCGATAGACATGTTCTGGGGGTCGTCATGCATTCACCCAGGAGACGCATGAGTGTATCTGGCGGCAGATTCCCTACCAACTGGCAATCAATAAAATGCTTAGTTACATCAGAATATACAATTTTGATAAGATTAAATATTTCACATTGTCATAGTTCAGCAGAGAACGAATTGCGTACAGTAATTTATTTTGTTTATTATTAACGACCACTAAGTATCCAAATACACAAGCCTCATCTAATCATGCAGTTGTCTAGGAGTGGCATGACGCTATAGCGATGGGGTTCGTTTCAATGAAACGCGGACTTCCACGTAGCATCAACTAGATACTTATAATTAGCCGAACTCGATCCCATAGACATAGTGCCTCCGTAGAAGCGGGCTAATCATGACTTTGGTCCTCCCAGGCGACCTTGTCGATGGGGTATCGTACCCTACACTACAGAGGTACAAACTTGAGTTATCTATGCGTGCCAACACTCTACTACTTTGTAGTTGGGACAATTTGGACCCACCTCTTACTCACGCCCACTTCTGCCCACAATCGGCAACACGAAGACGGGAAAGCCTTGTACAGTCGGGGGCTGATTTTCATGTTCGCATTTGAGTACACTTTCTGCCGAATGTGGCTTGATAGCGTGCGTGGCTGATACTGCAGCATACTGGTGCAATAAAAGCATAGCATCCGGCTGTGGCAACTTCGCCCTCATGCAGAAACAAACCTGATTACCAAGCACTACTGTACGGTACGTGTCATCATGAATCATGGATCATGGCTTTGGCGACGTCATGGGATGACAGCGGGAGCATACCCACAGCCAGAATACACTCGTCGGGATTGGCACCGTAACGCTGCGACCAAACTTGTTCCTTCCCAGCGTGATGAGACTGAAGCTATTATCAGGAGTGAATGTGGTTGAGTGACATTGTCTTACATGCTTTAGCTGGTAATTAGACGTGTATTTACATTTAATAGTTATTCCATTGCTGCTGCGGGCTCCAGAATGTAGCGCCACCTTTGCCGCACTTTGTGCATCTACGCTGTAGGGCCTCAACTGGCACCGACTTGCCACGCCCACAATGCGAACAACTTCCCATTAAGGGCTGTTGTAGAAACGAATCGAGAAGATCCTTGGTGAATTCAGAAATCTCAGCGGTCACTTTGTCATAAATCTCTTTGGTCTCTGGAGAGATTAGCGATGCTGGAAGCCTCTCCCTTGCGAAGTTCAGAGCCTTATCGCGGAGTGTTCTCACTGAGTCGGGTGTAAATATATAAACCTCAGGTACTGAGCGGAAGAAGTTGCATATCTCTGGTTCTCTTCTCAGAGCTTTCCAGTACTTGTCTGCCGATAAGGCTTGCAGCCCGTTGATGAGGTATTTGTCAACTAATGCAAACACCATTCATTGTACGGACTGATACACCGTAAAGAGCATCAGCCTGCTCGTCTGAGATTTTTCCCGCGGATTGCTCATCGTAGTCACCTGTATACAGTTAATTGACCATTCGCCGCACCATTGTGAGTGAGTAATCATCTATTTTATACGTTCCAGCTGCCCCCTGAATGTATATCAGCATGAAAGGCGGCACAATTGAACCCGTTTCTACCTTGAATGACCCAGTACACACAGTGCGAAAGACTGCAGACTGACTGGAAATAATAACTCTGTGGGCGTGTATTCTCTGTCCTTCGCAAATGAAGGCATAGTCGGTAAACTCTTCAGCCTCCCGTGCCCTGTATGTGAATTAGAATGTACCTCGGGGACGGCGATGGCAGTAGAAAAATTACTTCAGGATCTCCGTGATGGCTTCTAGAGAGAACATGGCCGCAATAATCTCCACAGAGGATTCTGGTCAGCAGCAGTTGTAAAGTTCGGGTTAGTGAGCTCAACTTTGAAGGCGGATGGCCTTACTACCAGTGATCTCTTCCGCAGCGCTTTAGAATTGAATCAAAGAGCACTGGATTGATGGAAGGGAAGGAGTAGGCACAATGCTACTGCTCCTGTAACGCCCTCACATCTACTTCCACAAGAATGAAGCACTCGAATTATCCTAAAGGGATGGTATATCGCTTTAAGAACAGACATTTATGGAGCGATGAGGCGAAAAGCGACTTTCAAGTGCCTCGGGTTGTTCTCAAACATATGGTTTAGTCGTGGGGAAGTCGGACAGTAGGACACGACGGTCCAAAGTTGCCACGGTTGACACCCACGGTGGATGGATTCCTGACGAAGTGCGTCTAACTTGAAAACAAATGCAGATTATAAGGACGATAGACGAACGTGTCGACAGCGATTTGTATATCCCAATCGCTCCAATGCGAAAGGATCGAAATACCAATATGCAGTTGAAGTTATGTGACGATCCTTTCGGTGACAGGCTTGCCCTGGCTTTCCTTTTTGCGGGTAAATGTGTTCTATGAAGCTCCTTTAGAGATTCTAGAGGAGCAGTTCAACTACGGAAGGCATCTGGAACTGAAGGAGGAGTCTTACTGCAAATTGCTTGGTTTTTTGAATCAAAGAGAGATATGCCGATAGTCCCCTGATGAGGCAGTATCTGTGCGTCCTGTGTTGGGAAATTGGCTCTCTGAGCTATCCGATGGTTCCGGTGGAGGTGTTGGTGCAGGTGATGGGAGTATTGTGGCGGCAGTATGCGGAAGGGGCCTCGGGCCTGTACGATAAACTTAGGGCTTCCCTTGAAACCCTATTGTGCTCTTGCCTTACATGTGGCGTCTTCATGAACTCCTTGAACACGTTTGCCATGTTCACTGTGTTAGCTCTTTGTGTCTCGAGGACAACTCATGACTTCTGTGGTTGTGCTCACTTGTCGCATGGCGCAGGCTGGTCTGCGTATGATGGATTCTGCTTAGCCAGTTTCGCCCAGGCAGGTTGGGTCGTGTGCAGGAGTGTCTACAAGGCCAGGCAACTCCTGCAGCAAGGGCATAACAGTGACAGAACTTTATTGCATTTGAATGAGTGGAAGCTATTAGTTGCTAACAGGAGAGTAAACTTCACAAAAGCAAAACCAGTCGTATATCCTGCAATCGGAACCCATTTCGCGAACGGATGCACCGGACGAGAAGGTTGTCAGACAACCAGCGCTAGAGGTGCGAATGTTTATCGAGGCTTCCACCATGTCAGGGAGGTAACTGCACCTCGCAATCTGAATATTGCTTACCCTGTTGAAAAAGTCAAGGCACGTCGCTTCCAACGTGTAAGGGCTAGCAGCCCTGGTGTAAATGGACCGTGGGTCCGCAAGAATGGCTGCCGGAGGTATTGCGGCCGTCCTCCATGTCGCGGTCATTTGTCGGCATCGGTGAGGCCGCAGGAAGCTCTGAGGCGGAAGTGAGAGAAGCAGCAGGAGACATGAAATTTTCTTTTGCAACGTCCCTCCCCTGCCATTTCCTCGAGAGCCGCCGTTGACTGGCGGCAAATCAGAGGTCGACCCATCTGGTGGGAGCTGTGGGATAGTATCTGCTGTAAGTGTCAGCCATGAGAGAGCAACAGCATCTCTCGCTCTGGGTAGTGCTCACTGAGTAGGTGGAGACCCATTCGTTCATGCGATCCATGGGACATGGGCCTGTTGGAAATGGCATCTATATCCATTGACTGGTCCTCAACAGTCGTTGTGGAGGATTCGCAGCCATCCATATCTCGGTCATCTGTTGACGTAGGAGAGATCGTAACAGCAGAGTTCTGCGAAGCAGCAAGAGACTGAATGTGGGCAATCTTCTCTGGGTCCACTTCTTCCAGCTTGTCCATGACACATTGTTCGGCGCAGTACTTGTCTCCATCACATCCGCGACATCAGTGGACTCGGACCTATTATCAACCTCAAAGGAGTCCGGGCTGACATAAATACGATGAACTGAAGTCGACTTCTTCTCTGAGCGGCCGAAACCGGCGATATCATTCCACATCGACGCAAATTCGCACGAAAAAACTCTTTCGTCACGAGGTGTCTGGTCGATGGAAATTGAACGGCCATCGAGGCTTTCGCCCTTCCTGCCATCACCTCCATCGCTGTTTTTGGCATCACCAGTGTTCCCTCCGACGTTCCAGAAGTCTTCATCTGGCGTTGTGTTACAACAACTCGGGGCTCAGCTGTGGCAGGATCGACGATCGCTGTCGGCTGCAACTGCGCAGTTTTGTGGTCCACGACGATGCAGATTTCGAGGAGCTGCCCAAAACACCACAGACGAACGCCAACTTTGAGCGATGGCTCTGGTCGAGAGGAGATGCTTGTGAGAAGAAGCGAAGGTCGAAATACAAATGCGGCAGCTATTATGGGTTACCGAGAAGGTGTGAGTTACTCATGCACTGTAAGCTCGTGGCTGCAAAAGAGGATGCGAGAAAAGGAAGAAATGCCATCAATTGCTGCAAGTTTCGCCCAGGTGCTTTATTGGCGATCGTCAAGGAAGCGCTTGGGTCGGTTGGCTGATAAGATAAGCCAATTGCGATCAGGAAGCAGGAACGTGAATGACGTCAAGCTGATCGGGCAAGTAAAGTACTTTGTTATACTTGGTGGGCGGAGCATTTGGGTGAACTTAGGGCGTTGGCGCCAGGATGTACGTGTTGCTCCGTAGCTCCAAGGTACTACTTCCGTGCCTCTGTGCTTTCCCCACACCGTGGTGATAAACACCTGGAACGTCACTCCCCCATCCATCTTCTTTGTGTGACTGCAGCGACGCCATGATGCCAGCTTCCGGCAGCCACAGTTTAACTACCACCATATGCTGTGCGAGTCGTCGTTGGTTGGCAAAGGATATACTTGTCAAGCATGTCTTCGATATCCCATTCGACACGTGTCCGTCCCCCCCGGCCCGAAGGCATCCGCCTCGTGTGCATGTACGAGGACTACATACATCCTCTTACATGCCATGCCATGCCATGCCATGCCATATCGCGCTCTTTGCAGAGAATGCAAGTGCACGTCCACACAGCAGGGGGCTCAGGAATTGAAGGGTGAGCCACAGACAGACAGCGCTGCGAGACAAGCAAAAAAGAGGCTCCACGCCCAAGACGGTCTCGAACGCTTTGTTGATTGCTCTTGCTTGCCCCCGCGTCGCTCCCAAGCAAGGACGTACTTCGCTGCTTCATTCTAATTAAATTAATACAAGCAGCTCCTCCATCGCGAAGCGCCCGCGCTTCAAGCTTCCTTTCTCGCCCTTTCGGTATCTTATTTTTTTCTTTTTTTTTCTTTTATCCAGCTACATCTCGTCGCTCCTTTTTTCTCATCCAGCGCGCGCTTCATCATACGATCCTCCATCCGCTTCTCGCCGGGCGTCGTTTGTTGAACCTGCTTGCTGGCCAGCTCTTACACCACCACCCTCGCATGTGCATTGCGACGAACCGCCGAATCAGATCCCCTGTTGAGCATCAACAACCCGCCGTTCGCTCCTTTTCCCCATTCTCGAGACGACTTATGGAGCACGCAGCCGCGACTTGGTTACATTTTTCTCGACTCTCCGCACATCGCAACGGTGCTTTAGATTGAGGGAGAGACAGAAGGAAAATCAACCGTCCAGGTGCTTTTCACAGTCGACGAGAGCGCTTGGCTTGTACCCCATAATATCAATTACTTCCACGAACATCCCGGTTGTCTGCAGCCGGCATGTTTCGTTCAAGGTAACGTCCACCGTCTGCCACCGCCACATGCCCATATATCTCCTACCTCCAGGTGCGCACCACCGGTTGCGCATGGTTGCTTTAGCCTGGTCTAGTCGTCTTGAACGGACGCCTGACTTGGACAACAGACGGCGAGACTTGGCTGCCTCTCCATCGCATTACCTTACTCACCCTCTTTCCCTCGCTGGATTGCTGACCTTGTGCGCCATTTGCAGGACAAGCACGCAGAAACCGGGCGATAACTTGTTGGCCGACTTCAGGCAACAGTTCCCAGAGGTCTCAGCCGGAGTCTCAGAGCCAACCGCGCCGGCCATCTCTCAGATATCGACTGCTGCCGAAACCCCCATCCGCAATGCGCCAAGTCAGGAGAGGTAGGTGTCTTCTAATCACGCACTTGTCCTGGTCGCGCTCCGTTTGCCAGTGTGGCCTCGACCCAAAGATCCCTTAGCTTCCTCCTGCTACAAAAACGTCTCCCGTGATGCTGACTCGGAGGGCGATAGAGCACACCCTGTTGATAATGATGCCTTCCGGGATCTGGACCCAACGCCACGGGCCTCTAATGACCCGTGGCGGCTTACACCATCGCTCCTAGACCCCAACGCCTTCTCTTTCCATGCCTTCCCTCCAAATCCTGCCGCAGGATACTACACTCCAACACCTGGGGGGACAGGCACATTGCTTCCGACTCCAACCCCAGAATTAAATCCTCCAAACATAGCCATAAGCACTGGCTTGGAGACTCCCTTGTCGGTTCCCACCACCGTTGATGCAATACAGCCTAATGTCGAAGTCCCGACCATTCCTGGCTTCCAGGCCTTGGAGCCTCACCAGCTACACCACTTCAATCCCTTCGTTCAAGCATCTCCTCCCGCTCAGCCTCCATTTGTCCCACCTGACTGTGTACATCATAACACGGGATGCGAGACAATGGAGCACGATAGTTCTCCGATGGATTCTAATCCATTCGAAGAGCGGATGCCCACGATTGCTTTTGCCCTACATCCCCAGCAAGTAATAGGGTTGCCGATGGGTCATCCTCTTCCATCTGCAGCCGAGAAATTTCGATTTCACGCGACTCTAAACGCACCGACGGCAATGGTCAAGCACGCCGATGAGATTCCGATAACGTATCTAAATAAGGGGCAAGCATATTCATTATCAATTGTGGACACGACTGGAGCTGTTCCCATCATCCCCGGCGCCAAGTATCGGACATACGTGCGCATATCCTTTGAGGACCATCAGCAAAGACAGAAACCCAAGGTTTGTTGGAGTTTGTGGAAAGAGGGAAGGGGCACAAACGAAGCTCATCAAAGAGGAGGGAAACTGCAGGCTGTCGAATATGTCGAGGCGGGTCATCCTACCGAAGGAGATGACAAGAGAACACGAGTCGAACTAGAGTCATCATCCTTTGATGGCTTCTCTGTCATATGGACACCCAGCATCAATGGCGCCCCTGAAGTTAG
>JAOALB010000313.1:0-19626 GCA_025331125.1 Mycogone perniciosa
GGATACAATATTGGGTCACCTCCACGTGGTCCTGTCAGTTCAAGACCGGCCTAACTGGCCAGCAAGCTGCCAGAGAATAGCCGGAGGTGTTGACCTTATGACCGTTACGTTTCGCTGGACAAAGGAAAAGATTCGAGGCCTAGGGCCTCAGGATTCAGGCACCAGGATGAAAACCCCTCCTTGCAGAGGGGAAAACCCTGAGTGTTGGCTGCTGAGCCCTCTACGAGGTCTAGCAAGTGGTTCAGGGCAGGCCGAGGCTTGCGAGACGGTGTGTTGGCTGTGCCTCTTGCGAGGCAGCAGTAGTGCCTCTCGTGAGACAGTGTGTCAGCTATGCCTCCTACGAGGCGATAGTCGTGCCTTTTGCGAGGCGATGTGTCTCTTGCGATACATTAGAGCCTAGCCAGTCGTTAACAACAGTATTCACTCAAGCCACCTGTTCTACAGAATCGTAACCACACTGCTCAGATTACATGCCTCAACTTTCTGCCAACATACACTCTACTCTCGGTATATCCCTTAGGAATCTGGCCTAGAAAATCACATTTTACCTTCTTAAACCTCATGAAAGCACAGGTTTCGCTCTATAAGTAGTTGGAAAATCCAGCCAGCATGGTGAACTGCTTCCTGCAATTGCCCTTCGAATTCAGGCAATAATACACCTTCTGCTTGTGCGTATACGAGTTTAGATGAGCATTCAGAGCGTTAACGGTGTTAAATTCCTCGTGGCACAAATAACACTCCCAGTATAAGATGTTAAATAGACGGCTAATGGCCGAATATTTGACACTCTCTTCCTAATGCCATTCAATCTGCGTATTAGTGATGACGTCATGCGGGCCACGCTCGCGAGTCATGCGGAGGATGATTTTGCGGTTAAGCTTAGGGGCATGATGGCAAGAGCCCGTCTCGAAGTGGTGGGCGAGACCCCTAGGAGTGGTGAACTTCGCCTTTAAGAAAGTTTGGAGGATATTGGTGCCGCGGCGAACCTTTGACCGAAAGTGCTAAAAGTAGACTTGTCAGCATTGAATTCATTTTATAGGATATTATAGGCATAAGAAAGTCTTACCATCTGCAAGTCGTTTCTATTTGAGAATCGCTGGCCACAATCCCTGCACTTAGTGAGACTTGGCCTTCCTATGCTTATCGACCGCATCCCGATCGTGGAATTTCCTTCCACATATCTGACAAGGGATCTTTGGTGTCCGATGTTTAACATCGGCCATGTGTTGGTTTACGGCTTCCCGAGAGGAAAACCGTTTTGGACAAGTCTCACATTTGAAGCGCGGTGTTTGAGGTAAGGGGATCGATGCGAATGGTGGTGGTTGAGTTTTAGGTTGTCCTAAGGACCAGACGTCAGTGTCACTTCAAAACTGTTTATACAGGCAACACTATATACTTTCACCATAGAAATGGTTGATAACCTTTCCCCCAGAAACCTGTAGACCTGCGAGGACACTGTGCCCTTGCACGTGCCCAAACGTAGCATTTGCCATTGATCATATGGTTAGACTCGCTTTAATCGTTTAGTTTTCTCCGTGTCGTCTGTTTCGCAAACTTCAATCAAAATAATTCCATGTATCAAGACGTTACGCCAAGGCAAATAACTTTCTTTCCTGTCGAACTAGACGCAGGCATCTATGTAAAGATCTAGATTCAGCTAATGTTCAGCCCGTCGATGGGAGACCTACCCCGCTGTCACGACCCGACCATGTCGAAGACCAGGTCACCAGGATACGGGAGAATATCGGATCGTTCAGCCAATCAACAGAGATTGGTCACCAACTTGATCACTACGATATGGCAGTGATTACAGCAACGCTCACTAAGGAGATCAGCGATCACCTATGTATCTCCTTTGTATATAAGACTGGATAAGTTACGATCATTTAGTATAGTTAATTAGACAGTCGTTAATAAATTACATTCATTAGAACCACCAGCTCTATAGAATCTTGACAACACCATACTGCTCAGTATTCTCTCTGACCTTTCAGCTAACATTAGTGAGATTAGAATGTGTTACGGGTGTGGTATGAAGGCAGCGTCCTTAAAACAGTGCGGAAATTGCTCATTTTTCTGGTATTGTGACAGGGTAAGACTGCCGTTTAAAAATCCCACGTTGTGTTGACTTGGATGCTAATATTAGTGCTATAAGGCCTGTCAGACTGCTGGCTGGAACGAGAAAGGCCACAAGGCTGACTGCAAGCTCCTCAAGGATCCCGATTTGCGAGGATTGTTTGTTCTCGACTGGGACAAGTTTGATAGCCTTGTTCGATTTCCCCTTCACGTCGCAAAGGGGTAGAGAGCGTTGGTTTGGCCTGAGTTCGGATTTCCATAACAGGTCCAGGCTGTCCTCCTCGCACAAATGGTGATATTGGATGACTGGTGTATATCTTGAGGGTGCCACCGTGGTATTGAAGCGAGGGTATAAGCCTCGTCATACTGTGGCTCTAATTGCACGTATAACTGCAGGCTGTAAATCCCTACTGTAGGGTGTTTGCAATTCAATGAATTACACACTTTCCGGGGTAAGGGTGGGGGGATTGTTCGATGTTAGGGGGGGGGATCTGTTTATGCCCTAGTCCTTGGAGTTTCGCAGGTTCTCAGATCCTGAGGTGATGTCAAACCGCTATACCAGACCAGCAGAAGTGAAGTCAGCAATTGTAGCTGATAGTGCAGGTTATATTGCATTTGACAGGTGAGCGAGGTGATAAAGGGTTTGAGGAAGCTATCGAAAGCTCCTGCTAACTGTATGGTAGTGGCTTGATGGTGCCTTTCCGCAAAGCTGGACAGATTAGAGGACTAGAGTCGGCTGCTTTGGCAAGGGCGAAGATGACTTCTTTCCTTGCTTTTTGGATAGCTTCAATTTCAGCCATCTGCCCTAGAGCTCTTCCGTGTGAATTGAATTCGCTCTGTTTGTTTGGGCCCTCCTTTCCCTCAAGGCTGGCGGTAGGTGCTCTGACCGTGAAGATGGCTTTGGTCGGAAGGGTGAGCTTAGGTACCTCCGTGCTGCCTTACGACTGTCAAAGAGATAGGGCCTTCGTGCCAACCTGTTTACATTTCGTCTACATCGTCTCTCTGTCAAACTTTCGCCCCGGTAGACAGATGAATGGAAGACTGATCGATGTTCCCCGGAGAGTGACCTGACAAGGAAGGTGGCTGGAAGCGGAACTGAAACAAAACGTCAGTTTACAACTCTCCCCTGTAAAAATTCTTCTGCGCTAGCAGTTGTTATGGTTTGTTAGCTCAGCGAGGTGTTTTGCAGGCCAAAACTGCTCTGTCTCTCCGCTTGGGCTTACCGGGCCCTAACAGCGCACAAAGAGGAAGGAATTCAGAGAGCTTCACCTTCCTCGAGAGCTGGCCTCACAATCTGCGCAGCTCTACTCTAGAGGTTGAGAGATAGCATGTTTTACATCTGAGAGAGCCTGGTTCTTTGACGCGTCCATCGCGCTGCGTGTGGTCAAGGAACCAAACGGGTGCCGGGTAA
The DNA here is from genome assembly GCA_025331125.1 of Mycogone perniciosa. Classification (NCBI taxonomy): domain Eukaryota; kingdom Fungi; phylum Ascomycota; class Sordariomycetes; order Hypocreales; family Hypocreaceae; genus Mycogone; species Mycogone perniciosa. The sequence continues at coordinate 3,488 of JAOALB010000313.1, forward strand.
AAAAAAAATATGTAGAGAGATTGACGATGGAGAACGGTGAAGGCTACCTCAGAGAAATCAGCAAGTGGGTGAATGAATGCCAACGAAACGTCGACGCTGAAGAATGTAGGGCGGGTAGAGAACCGCCCTTGAGCCTTTCAGCCATGAGGACTGAATCGAGAGAATCAGGACTAGTGCGAGGTGCTGACAATGGCGGCGCTGAAACTTGGTGATTGTATTTGAATTGGCTCATCTCCCATCACCATCAGGTTGTATGGGAAAAAATATCTAACTTGAGATACGAAAATATCCAGGATCGGCCAGACGGCGAGTATATTCGTATTCTGACATTAGCCCCAACCCCCGACACTCTGGCTCCCATCAATGTGCATTCTCAGTTGTTAAATTACTTCTCAGTTTTCGCATACTATGAATGATGGCTTCAAAAGTCATAATTGCTTCCTCCATATGCTTAGCACACTGACGAAGATAGTGCTGCATCGGATGCCTGGATTTTGCGCTACGATACGCGCTTGAACAGCTGATGACGGCATGGTGCAATGCTCTGCTGCATTTGACAGCTCTCTCTGACCCCGATATCCTTCGTTTCTGTTTTCTCCGCTTTGGATCCCTCTTCATTTCAAAAGAGGCCCCCAATCTGGCCTGGAGTCATTGCTCGACGTCAGTGTTCAATCGCCGTCTTACTCCTTCCTTCTGGCAATGATGAGTCTCGGCCCGTTCTACCTTTGTAAGGACCTTGGTTGAACAACTTTGTGGCAGATGTAACGAATGTTTACTCTTCTCCATCAGACTCGCAAGCGGCGTCAGTTCTGGTCTCGTTGCGCTGAGAGACAGTCTTCTCGTCGTGGCCCAAGTCGTGTTCGTCATTGCATTGGGCGTCGTGGAAGAAATGGGAGAGAGCATCAGCACCACTGGAATTGCCCTTGGCTGTCCCAGCTTGTCGGCTTCCGGGTGGCTCTCGAAACTGCCAGATGCTTACTAGTTGGCTCATTTAGCTATGGCTGATTGTTCGCAGTTGACTGTTATCTAATGACGTCAGAAGAATACGATAGTCCAGATGCTGCTGACGCTAAAACAAACAGCCATACAGCAGCTTTATGATGTTTAGAGCAGGCCGACTTAATGCTGTGTAGGCAAGTATGTCAATGTAATGCCTTGAGGTGGATAGGCCAAGCTAATATCACAAAGGATTTCGTTTTCCAGTTTCTGGAGTGTTAAGTGTATCCGATCAGGAGGAGAGGGGTTACACAAGTCCTGTAGCGATGCGCCCGCGAGCTGCCAGCCTCGCGCGGCTGCGTTGTAGCGGGCGGTCTTTGACAGATGGTTCCTGCAGTAGAGATGTGGTGCCGCACTTTATGAAGTCGTGGCTGCGCATTCCTTCACCCCCTTGCCCCCTTCCACTCCCCCGTCCCTCCTCCCCCTTCTACTCACCCACCTCCCCTGACGCCTGCAGCCCCAGCACCCATCCTGACAGACCACAAACGCACCGAGTGTCGGTCCATGGGTGGAGATACGATACCAACTCTCGAACTCACGTCTCACGCACCAGCCTGCATGGAAATCATCAGGCAGGGTAAGGGGTGGGGAAGCGAGCTAGGTTTCTAGTGGATTGGTCGAAAATGCTCTTTTATATTTATTTCATCTCAGAACCATTCTTAGAAGCTGTAGCTCGACATACTGCCCTGTGCTCTTTGTAATGAGCGACTTGACACGTCCGCCCGCAATACATAACCGCTTTGCACCTCCCGCACAACATCAACTGCACATAAACCTTTTCGCAATTCGCGCATCGCGCCGGTGCCGATGACGAACCCCTCCCATTCCCACTTCCGCTCTCCACCGCCGCTAACAAATCCTCCGCTCTCTTTCTCGCCAATCTCAACACCCGCTGTTCGCCCAAGCTAACGTGCGCCGCCGCCCATGCGTTCCCTCCCGAAGAATAGACGCCCTTCGCGAGTTTTTCTTCTAGCTTTTCCAGTTGAGTTCCGAAACCATCCAGAAGACCACCGATCGATTCTACCAAAAACCGCAGGACTTCCACTTCGTTCGAATCGCTGATTTTCTCATCTGTAGCATCTATTTGCTGAAGCGCTATGACAGCGAGATCTGATTCGTTCGATCGCTGAATACGGAGGTATCGAAGGACATTTTTCGGTAGCGGATTGGTGAGAGTGAGGGAGATGGTAGAAGTCGAATCGAGTCCAGCCGATTCCCAGAGCTTATGCTTTTGCTCAAAAAAAGGCGCCATAGGGTGCGTTACAAGAACGAGATCATAGCTGTCGTTAGGATTACCAGGTACGACAAAGCCATAGAGACGTAAAAGGCGATTATTTGGAATAGGCCCATAATAGATAAAAACCTGAAAGACTCCCCGGTAAGCGCACAGATTGGTACCATCAGAGAACAAGGCGAACATACCTGATCTCCGGCTTCGTAGTCTTTCCCCGCAAGGACAGAGAGGTTTCCAGACAAGACATCGTAGACGTGACACTGCTTAACCTCGGACGAGTGGTTCAACATATCCGCTAAGGGCGCCAAAAGTCGAATCGAATTTCCATCGGGCAGTACAAAATCCATCGCACGACTCCACACGGTGCAGAGAGCCCACTTGTACTAAAAAGAAGGGGAAGAAGCGTTAGTGGTTGATTCGAAACATCTATCACACGCGTATAACACCTACATCTTCGATGGTGAATTTGTCGAGTGGAAAAAGATCTCGATACTGTCCAAGCACTCGCACGACTAATCCCTTGTAATCGTCCTCGATCCGTCGCTCCAGCTGCTTCGTGATGGTGTACAGCGAAGTCCCAGCGCAAACTTCCAACTCGTCCTCCGCAAAGAAGATGCTTGAAGAGTAGCTCGCAGGTAACGCCGCCACATGGCTTCGCAGGCCATCGTATCCCGACTCGCGCGATCGGACAAAGAGAATATATGTAGCCAAGGTGTCTTCGACAGACAAGGGCGGCCGCGCGGAGCGAAGGGCTGGCCCAAGAAGGGAATCAGCATATGCATGTTCGACTGTCCAGAGAATGCCACATGGAATGGTGAGAATCCTTTCTCCTTCCTTGAAACGCCGCAGTGTTCTGACACCGCGCCCGGTGACCGGGAAATCGGCAAGCTCTAGGTCGTCCAGGCCTACCGCTCCAGATTCTTTCAGCCAGCTTTCCATGGAATCGGATCAGAGAGAGTGGGCGCGAAGAAGCATGGGGGAGAGAACTGCCAATTCGTAGCTACTACTAGATGACGTCTCGGGCCTTGGATATTTCGTGGTGGGGGCTGGACTTTCGTTTGAGAATGGGCACAAACAGAACAGAAATTAATTCCGCTCGGAGGCGTCTAGCCTAGAGGGCCATAGCTCAGATTACATAACCACATTTCGAAACTTCGGATCGGGCTTGGCCTCATACCAACCCTTACATGTGACGTCTCACGTGGATTGTGAACCATCTACCATCCATCCCACCAACCCCTGATTCCCTGCCGCGGACCAACTCAGAGATTACCGTCTCTAAGAGTTCAGTGTCCTATCTTCAGCAACCGAAGCTATGTCCGCTGCATTACTGTGAGGAGGTGATGGTTGGTGTTCGGGTTATCAGTGCGCCTGGCTTGGTGGTTGTCTGGCTTCTACATCAAGTCTGCCTGTGGCCATCGCGTACTTCATAGTCGCTCTGACTGCGTCTACGTCCGGTGTCCATGTCTCGGGGTCTGATGGAGCTCTTCACCTCAAGAAAAATGATAGGCTACCTCTTCTGGTCTCAGTTTGTTGTAAGAGTTGGGCTCGCAGGGCTTCCCATTTTCTACAGCGGAACAAAAAGCGCTCAACAGTTTCCCTGGCACGTCCGCAGCCGCATATGTCTGATTCTACTGCTCCCATCTGATGTAGGTATCCATTGAGATTGGTCATCCCTGTTCGTAGTTGCGCTAGGATGCGAGCCTCTGCTCGATTGCATGCATCATATAAAATCCGAGTGTGTCTGCCTGGCAGTGCTGTATCTAGTTTTGTCGTGTATTTGCCTGCCCCTTCAATGCGGGCCTTCTCCTGCAGTAGCCTTGTTATTGCTGTGCTTGCTGTTGTGGTTCTCGCTTGGTATATCTGTCTGCGTGACGTGCTTCTAGGTTCAGTGGCCTTCCGCGCTACTTCCTTTTCCTTCCTTCCTAGGAGAAACTCCTGCCCTGGGATCCACCTCATGTCGACCCGGTTGTCCCTCTCCTTAAGCTTCTTGGCTGCTTCATATATCCGCCGGATCGTACCCTGACCGGACTGTTGCCGGGGTTGGCTGATCGCTGATAGCACGGACCGGTTGCTGGTAAACAAGGTGATCTGTCTGCCACGGATCCGTGGGGAAATGCATGCCATCGCCATCGCAATGGCCGCCAGTTCCGCTGTGTATGGATTCTCTTCATTCTCACTCCTAGCGTAACGAAGAAAGACGCGGCTTCCTCGTCGGACCCGTTGACCAGGGTATCGCGGAAGACACCACCCACGCCTATAATAGCATTTCTCTCGGACGAGCTTGTTGCGAGAGAGGATTTCCTGAGACTTGTTGGCGGACTCGATAGTACTCTCTGCATCGTTCTCGCTGACGACCGTTATCGGCTGTTCTCATGGTAGTATCGCAAATGGTTTAATAGTCTCCATCCGATTTACTGGTATCTTCCGTTGCATTGTCGCTATTTTCTGTAAAGGGGAGACGAATCTCTTGAAAGCTCTCGCTCCTAGCTGTGCCAGTCGCGCTAGGGGGTTCGCTGTTTCCAGCGTGTGCATGCTGATCCAGAGGTTTACCGCTCTCTCGGCATGCCGTTCTCGTAGCGTTCAGATGTCCGCCTCAGCCTCGGCTACTGCAGTTGCGACTGTCTGGAAGGCTCCCGTGATTGCCTGGGTCCCAATTCTCTGACTCTATTGAGTTGGGCCGCATCGCCTTTCCCCAGGGCATGGGTCCCTCGTTCGCTATCACGGCCGGTAGCGGTGGGAAAATGCCAGCAGTTCCTCTACCCGTTCTCTTTTATCTGTCGCGATGGAGCCGTCGGTTCTCACCAGGGGAGGTATTTTGTCGTCTAGTGCACTGCCGTTTGGTTTTGGATACTTCGCCGCCTGCTAGATGTTTGCGTTGTCGGTGAGGAAGTCGTCCCAGTGTGTCTTCTTCTGTTTCCGAATCGCGTAGTGGTATTCTTTGGAGGCGTCTCTTGCTTGCTGTTCCAGGCCGAGCGCCGTGCGACCTGCCCGTCGCTGTGTCTTCGCTAGGTTCCTCTCATATGTATAGATCCTTCGGAGCTGGGTGAGGTCCGCCGTCCACCATCTCTTAACATATGTTGATGGCTTTGCCCTAGGGGTGAGGGTCTGTACCGCCTCCAGTACCACCTCCAGTACCACTGCCATCAGCCGGTCCGTCTGTTGTTGTACAGAGCCGCCCCAGGGTACCCATCGGAGGTTGGTCGCAATCTGGGATCTTATTGCCGCCCAGGATGCGCTCTTAAAGAGAAATCTTTGTTCAGCCGGTCTGTCTGGGACTGCAATGTCGAATGTTGTCTCGATTGATCTGTGGTCTGATCCGTGTTCAGTCTTATGCATATGCACTTCACCATTTCGGCCGCAAGCTCTTCTGACGTGAGCACGAGATCGATCGTCGTCTCGCTTTCACCTCTTTGCTACGTCTTCGTGCCTCTCGGCAGCAGGCTGTGCAGGGATCGCTCGTTCATGAGGTCGACGATCGCATCTCCCTCGCCTTGTCTGTGTGGTGAGACGTCGTCTCCTCCCCAGAGCTGATCATTTCGGTTGAAATCTCCTACGATAACCATGTCCGTTCGCGTGCCAGTTCCACACCGAAATCTCAAAATTAGCTCGTGTAGTTGTCCGACTGCGCTCCGCAGGGCCTCCGCGTTATGTCCTTCCACATAAACTGACACCACCATGATCGCCCGGTCAGAGAGGTGGAGCACCGCCGCAGTGATGTCTGCAGACTGCGCAGGTATCTGCTCCGCCTTGATGTCGCTTCTTATCCACATCATGCTCCGTGTCGGCCACATTGCGTCGCTTCTCTGCGTTGGGATCGTCCTTGTCCAGTTTGTATGTTGTATGTTGCATGTTGCATGTTGCATGGGGGCCGTTAAAATCGTATCGTCGATAACCCGTGCGTATGGCTTCGAAATCGCCACCACCGCGAATTCTTCAAGTTGTTCGTCGTTCATTAGGCTGTGCTGTGTCGTGTCTTGCTTGCGTACGTTGAGTTGGAGGATCTGAAGCTGTTTATGCATCCCTACGAGGTTGGCGTGTTCGACAGGTCTTGCTAAACGATTCGTGCGGTCCGCCACATGGGACGCACTTGGGTTCGCGGCCATGGCATCCCCTATGATGATACCCTACTTCCGCGCACCTGGGGCAGACTTGGGCCTTCGTGCAGGTGAAGGCCTTATGCCCCAGCTCCTGGCAATTATAGCACTGGGTCGGGCCATGGCGTGGCTCGAACGCTCTAGTAAAGGCCGACTCGCCAGCAACATGGAAGTATTGGTCCTGCAGGAGCCGTGCTACTTCGCTGCCCTTGGTGATGTATACTACCATTGATCCATATGTTTTATTGTTGTCTTTCCTGCTAAGCCACGCTATCTTAGCGGTGCTGACGTTCTCTTTTCCCAACGCCTCGATCGCCCCTGGCAATATTGCTCCGTCCTTGTCGATAACTGCCGTTCGATTAGCGTTGTCTACCAGGTACAATTAGTCCCGTGGGGCCCTGCTTCCTGGGATCGCGGTCTTTTGTGCTGCTTCCTTAACAAGAAGCATTTCTTCTTCGTCTCTGCCAATCACCCTAATTTGGTCGTAGTATCTGGGGTCCCTGACTACCGCCATACATCGCCAGTTCTCCCTGCCTTCCATCACTCGGATCTCCCTCTCGATCGATTGTCTGATCGATCCCACTTGCGCTTTGTCCCTGTTCTCTTCCCCAACTCTAGAGGTGTCGATCGTGCAGAACGGCGTGTCCGTTATGGATGTTGCTGCAGTATTTGCTGCAGAGAGAGTGCGGATGTTGCTTGACTGGCTGCTCGGTGGTGTGCGGGCCACGTCGGCGTACGATCTGTTCCCGCTTGGTAGTGTTTGGGCGGTGATAGTCGTGTTCCGTATCAATTCCCTGAGAACCTGGAGGTCTTCTCTAGTCGATATTGTGTCCAGTCGTCCGTAGATGTGTTTCAGTTCCTCGGTCATCTGCTTTTTGACCTCTCCGAGTTCCGTCTTTACCATAGTGAGCTCCGCCTTGGCCGTGATGAACTCCGATTTAACGGTGGTAAGCTCCGTCTTGACCGTACGCAATTCCGTGTTGACACGCCGGAGCTCCTGCTGGGCCTCTTCGTTGTGTTTCTGTTGCTCGGTCCATGCCCCACACAACATTTTCAGGATATCGGCTTGCTCTTTAATGGCTTCTTTCATTCCGTCAACGCCATGACGCGTGTCCCCAGCCACCGCAGCAGCCTCTGCGTGACGCTCGTTCTTCCATCCAGCGTGGGGACCTCCGGTCGCACAGTGATACTCGAAGCCCTAGTGGATGGCTTAGTGGAGCGCGCTGGTCGTCGCAGTTCGGGCGTGTCGTGTGGTGACGTCACGTTTGGCTCAGTTCTGTCGTTTCGGACCATTTCGGCGCTTCCGGATCCACGACGCGCTCGCACGGGAAGCTCTTTCAAAGGGCAATCGATGCAGGCCGCTTGAAAGAACACTCGATAGGTTTATCCGATTGTTGAAACTCAGGAATCAAGCTCCTAAGAATCCAAGAGCGCCCCCCCATGGGCACAAATGCTCTGCCCCCGCTCGCAACCGAAAGAAATCGGGCCGAAAAGGTGGGGTCAAAATCCGCTCCTTTTTTCTATACCCCTACCGATCATGTCCTGAATATACTCGCACCCTTGGCTTCATGAATCAGTCAACCACTCCACAGATCAAGTGCTCCCCAGCGCTATATAGCAGAACCTATAACTGCGCCGGAGCCAGAACTAAGAGGGTTGTTGAGTTACGCCGGCAGAAACCACGGTACGATTCACTGGCTGCCGAAAACAGCCGCCTTCGCCACACAATCACCATGTCGGTCTCGGATATGCTTTCCACACTGAACACCCTCATCAAGTTGGGGTTAGAAATCAAGACCCGACTCGACTCGCTCAACCAAGCTGCCGAAGACCTTCAACTGCTGACCACCAACCTTAAAATTCTGTTGATGGTGTTTGAGAATCCCGTGAACGAGGACATCATCAAGACCCATGTGTCAGAGTTCGTGAATATCCTGGATGTCCTGCAAAGCATTGCACATTCGTGCACAAAATGCGCAAAGGCCCTGGACATCGACCTTGCTGGAGCGACAACTGCGACTAAGAAGACAGGGGCGCGTGGCAAGAAATTTGTCAGGCGAATATGGGCTTTCAACAAGATTCCCAACCTTCTCGCTGAAATTCAGCGCAAGGCCGAACAACTTCAAAAGATATACAGCGCAGTGTCTGCTGTAATTCTCCACGACATCAGGACGCAACAGGGACAGACGAGTGGGAAGGAAATTGTTAAATCCACCCCCGTCGTGAAAAAAACAACTATACATGAAAACTTGCTCGACCTGGACCTCAGCACGGATTTTGCTAGCATCGACCAGATGGTGGGAAACCTCATGAAGGAATGCAAACACCTTCGGCAACGACTCCAGGAGGCTATTCTATTTCCCGACACATCGGCTGTTCAAGATTATCAAGCACAGAACCCAGAAGGAGCATCATTTTGGAAGGATCGGTTCCAAAAAGACGAACTCAACGCCTCGGCTCTTCGCTATGAGGTAAGAACGCTCAACTCCACCCCCCCTTTTTTATTCCCAATATCGCCCCATCATACCGACATATGGCTTTCTTGACAGACGTTATACGTTTCTTGGGCACGCTTCGTACATGAGGTAGAAGCGTCTTTTGTTCTCAAAAAGATACCGACTGGGATTTTTGAAACCGGAAACATCGACCTCATTCGCAAGCAAGGATCTCGCTATTGCATCGATCAAAGCGGTACGCGTCGTCTTTCCACTATCCGGCCTCTCTGGCTCCCGGCTCTTCGGTCTGCTCTCGATCCGCTGCACAAGGGTTACGTCAAGCCTCAGGACTATTTCAATCTTCTTCACGACTCCTCCTTGTCTGACACACTTAGAAGATTGGCCCTCGAAAACGCAGGCTACGGTACACTTGTCGAATGTGAACGGGCATCCGGGGATCTTCCCTTGCCGGGGGCAATTGAGTCCCCTTCTGATCACATCGGCTGGGTCTCTGCCCAAATCGTGGCCGTTCCAACACCTGATGAACTTGGAATTGTTACCGAACGAGAGGTCATGGAATCAAGCGGCGACGTCCTCTTCGCTTACTTCAACGATACTACTCAAGATGTTCACGTTTACGTACGCTACCTTCAGACCGGTCAAATCGAGCGTAAGAGTCTCTCGAAGCAAGTTCGTCCGATCGGGGGCATTTCTATCGGCGCTGCATTGTCTATCCGGCATGAGCTGGAATCAGGTGATCATGCCTGGAGCTGCGACCTTCACATCACCGAGTTCAAGGCATGTTACGGGGGGCAGTACATTATTACGGCGGGTGTGGGTTCGAGTGCTATTGTGTTTTCCACGAGGCCTCTCAAGAATTCCTTCGACAAGGTGTTACGCGACGACGACAACTCCTCAAGTTCTACCATACCGGAGTTTGACTGTACGCTTCTGGGGCCGTCGAAGGTATTCACCGACCCACCGAAAGTTGGCGAAAAGGTTCAGGTATGTATTATTTCTGCCAGAACACTGTGCAGTACATCTATCGAGGTACGATTCTCATTCTGTGATTTGGCCAGATCGAGTACGACGGATTTTGGTACGATTCGAGAGTCACGGTAGTGGACGGCGATGAGATAGAGTATATCGATTGGGACAGTTTACCGAAGCAAGTCCCGACCAATATTACAGAAGCTCAGGACGATAGTATAGGGGATGAGAAAGATGGCGGTAGCTTTTTCTTTCCCGAAGAGCAGTTGACACAACTCGGAAAGGGCACGCGGCGGCTGTGGCGACCATGGCGAAGAAGCATCACAAGGTACGACGTTCGACCTTATCGTTGCTTCCATATCGGCGACTCTATCGAGGCACCCGTCATGTACCCGGATTTCCGATTCCATTACCATATTACCGACAACTCGCAACTCTACCTTCCTGCTCGAATCGTTGACGTCCAAGGTGACCAGTATGTGATCGAATTCAGTCCGGCGCTTTCGGTTCATGGGTGGTGGCCAGGGAGGATGCCTAAGGGTAAACAAGTAGACCTAGTGCCAGGATCAGGCGTTAAGGTAGAAAACCCGTTCGACTTTAATCGCGTGACGTTAGGCATGGATCGGGTACGTCCTTTCTCTGCGGGGCCACGACCGGTTCTGGGTGTTCAGTCAGCGAAGCCGTCTGGGTGGAGTTCATTTCAGGGCGTTCATCTCTGCAATCTTGAGGATCTTTTGGAGCGGAGTCTTTGGAACAACGACCGCGATAGTCAGCGAACGGGTGGCCAGAGGGACCGGAGCCCATTCGCGAATGAGGAATAACTGTATCGTATACTCTCGGCAGGATGCAGAGGCTGGTTAAGGCGGTGGCCATCTGGGATTTGGGAGAGTAGCAGAAGAAGCAGTGGAAGAACAGGGCAAAGCGTATAAAACCGTCCTTAGGTACACCCGTTTATTCTCTATCCGATAGAGTGTTCCAGTAGTAGACAACTCAGACTCGGTTTATATATGATTATGTTTATATATTCAGTTTATATTACATGGTCCCTGCCGACCAGCCAGCCCTACGACATCTGCATGAAATGTTTTGTAGTCGAGGGCTCTGAAGCGGCCGCTCCATATCTTTTTAACGTCGGAGCTCCGGAGGACGGTTGAAGTGGGAGGAGAGGTAGACACACGGATCTCATAGGACAAGGTACAGCGCGAGGATCACGAGAATGTACGAGCATTCTCCCATAACAGCGTCTGGGGGCGCCGGCTTGTGGCGAAAAACTTCCAAGATCGAAATTGCTGGACATCAGGCCGCTACGAAATTGGAACTAGCTCAACCCCTCAGCTTGACACCGTGAACACTCTGTACATGCTTCTTGAAATGATTCAGGTGCTCGAACTCCAGTGCCACCGACTTGCACTTGGGATGGTTGAAAACTATCTGCTTCGCATCCCGCAGTTCCTTCGCGTGCTCCCTGTCAAAGTGGTCGTACATCACGGCGGGTCGGTAGTACCTAAACGTCCTCTCCTCGTAGGACTGCCCCTCGTCCCCGATGCAGCGTGAGCACTGTATCCTCTGCATCAGAAGCGGAAAGGGCTCTGGCTCGGGGGACTCCTCCTTCGCCACGACCTCAGCCGGCGCCCTGCGCCGGACGTGTTCTCGTTTCACGGTCTCCCGCTTGTTGCATAGGGCGACCATGAGCTCGGCGGCCTAGATGCGGAGTTCGAGAAGCTCTGTGGGTCCTAGGTCCTCCAGCTGGTTACAGAGGATCTCGGCGAGCTAGGCGCGTTCTGGTGTGTGCAGGTTAATGGCCGGCTCCACGTATTCCTCCTCCACCTCGCTGATGGCCTGCCGCTCGATTTCCCAGGTCGGACGGTTATGGAAGTAGTCCGTTGGGCTCGCCCTGACTCTGCTCAGAACCCACGCCCTTTTTAGGATCATCTTCAGGCCCTTTCTCCGTCATTTGTATTGAGCGAAGGGGCCTTCTAGGCAAGAAGGGCCTTTGTTGGAGAGGGTTTGTATGTCGGGGCTGTTCCATCTGCACCTGCTACTGGTATCCGCTCCCTGTCTGGACCTGTACCTCCTGCTCTATGTGCACCTGCTATTAGCATCTCCGACCTGAACGCAGATGCCCTGGCCGCTGTCTCTGGTACTGGTATCTGAGGCAAACATCCCCAGCATTCTGGCCTCGCGGCTGACGTCGAAATAGGCAACAGCCAATCTTGGTGCTGCTGCTATAGAGGGGGTCGGTTGCTTCTGGTCGTCGCACCGGCCGTGGCGCCGGATCCAGCACCAGTCCTTTGGTTTCAGGGCAGACGGGATCGTTTTAGGCATGTTCCCGTTCTTCGTTGTTTGTCCACTTGCGTGAGAATTGATACAGGGAGACATAGTGTACAAGGAGACTATCCGCGTTCCACGACCCTTTGCGGCCGCAATCCAAAGCAGCAAAGGTAGCGAAATGTCACATTCCGTATTTGTAGAGCCCCGTTGTAGGTCGGTATGGACTCGACATGATATATCTAGTCGTTTGGTCTCAAGGCGGCGCAATTACTTCATCCGTGGTGATAATGTTGCTTCGTTTAGGTCGAAGACGTGAGCGTAGGTGAATCTAAATTCGCTATCGGGAATGTCTGGACGCGATGTAACAAAGCGCCAGATCTGGCTCTTGCTGCTTTGTTATGGCATTAGGAACGCTACATTCTGGGTACGACCTAGCGGGGTCTGCACTGCCACGAGTATCTAAAAATGGGCTTCGCTAATAAAGTTGACTAAAAAATTAGCGACACCCGTTAAGCCTTTTTTGTCATAAACAACCAAAAATGGTTTGAATTCAAACTATGCCAAATCTGGGTCTTAAAATTTAACTGATGTATATAGATCTGAATCCAGCTTGATACTGTATAAATGTTACGCTCCTATTTCAAGTTTTATTTAAAAGTCGCACCTATAATTGGGCTTCCTCATGAATATAAATATCGCCCTCCTAGAGGGAGAGATACACTGATAGTTCCGGACTTGACGGTGGGAATGTGAATGTCTCTTCTTGCCGATATCACCACGATTGGGATTGTTTAAAACTGCTTTACTAGTTCCACTCAGTGGATGCCATGAGTGAATGGAATTTGCGCTCGCTCAGGACAAGCTCGAACGCACAGCGTGCAAGGATTGATGTGTATAGTGCTGTCGATTCCCCCGTGCCAAAACATCGCCATATCGTTAATAAATATGGTGGCAGCAGCGCTCATGGCATTGGTCTTAATGACCTCTGTGAGAGCACAAACACGATCTATGCAACCTTGGATACACAACCCTCGTCAGGTGAACATGAAATTCTCTAACTCGACCGCGACACAAACCACATCATCCTCCACACAGGTCAACATCGAGGGAATACTCAACGACGAGTAGAACGTGTGGAGTTCACTAATATCAACGCTGTGCACTTGTGAGTTTTAATAGCATCATTAAGGAAAAGAAACTGACTCAAAGGGGATAGCCGGATCCTTGACAATCTCAATGGAGGTATTGCGTCATCGGACAGAATTGATGGATTAGGAAAGGGAGTTGCCGAGTACTTACGGAGCAGATACGTCAATGTACCAAGAGTGTTTCTGGAAAGGGGGAGAATATAAGTGTTGTCCCAGTCCGATTCAAGGTACACACGCTACAAACAGATAGTTTCAATTCATTTGGGGGAGTCCACAACCAACATGCGAAATATTGAGAGCTCTCGAGCGCAAGGCGGTGCATAGTCAGAGGATGGCATTAGTGTAGGACGGGTCGTATGTTTCACCGGTATGGCGGGTAAAAATGAGATGTCTCAATACGAGGTACGCCCTAGTCACGACATATAATTATTATCCAAAAACCGACTCATGGATCCGGAGTCTGGGTAAATATCCGATACTTCGCTATCGTTAAACCGCTTCCTAATATCAAAAACATAGGGGCAAAGTATAACCCCACCTCTCTACGGTGTAAGCTTAGGTCCGCCGTCTCTCTACATTCCTGGGCGAGTCGCTCACAGTCACCCAGAGCCACTTCTAGCTCCCTTCCCAATCGTTCCTTCTCAGCTCCCTCCGCTTCCAATCTTTGCTGCATCACTAGTAGCTGCTGCAACAACGCCTCAGTTTCATCACATGGTTTGTGCGCATCGACCGTCTCTGCTATCGGGTTTTCGGCGGAGTGTGATTGTGGGGCCGGGAATTTGCTGACTTTGGCAGGCGCGATTGCCTCAAAACATATCCCCCGAGATTAGTCGTCGCTTTCGTTTATGCTAATAAACTACCTCATTTAGAGTCGATCTTTTATCTTATTTCTCTTTATATATAACAGCACTATATTCTACTGCTTCTCCCTGCTCACTTTTCAAATCTAGAGCAGATCCGCACCGATGCAGGCCAGCTGGCCATAGGTCGTAATCAGCTGATGGCCTTGCCTTTTCGTTGACATTGTCTGGAGGACTCGAGTCATCCTTTGCGGGTCATGCTTTCTTGGATAGGTCACCACGAGCGCTCTGTGCTGACTAAGTATCATCTCCGGTATGCGATTGACCCGACGCGTCTTATACCATCGGGGTCGATATGTAAGGGATTTTTTGCCCTGGCGCTAAACGGTGATGTCGTACCCGATATACCCAACTCGACGCCAGATCCAGGCGCTTCGTCCATCAACAGCATCTTCGCGGCCTTGTTCTTGATACAGCACATGTCGTAATGGTGGCGCAGGGCGTTGCGATCAACAATGGGCGGCAGCCGGGCGACACAGCCGTGGTAGTCGCAAATGACGTCATAAGGTACGAAGGCGCGGATCCGTCGTGTATCGGGTTGGATGGAGAACAGCCTAGAGTCGAAAAGTTCGTGAAGGTGGCTCAGCAGGATGCCATTTTCTGCGGACCAGGTGCGCTGCCAGGTCTCCCGCAGGCGACGCGGACTAAACTCAATATCGTCCTTGCCGCCGAGACCCTCAGGATTAGGGTACAGGTGGTAGTGCGGACTAATACACCACGACCAGCCCTTGCCCGTCACGGCGCACTAGCGAGCCGCGATATCCATCTCGGGCGGCGCCACCATGTTAGCGAAATCCTCCTCTTTGTTGACGGGCAAATGGCTCGACTCGGGGTTCTTATTAGGGGATACGGAGCCGGATGCGGAGCGCTTGGGGGGTGATTATGAGCCTCTGCGTGCTGCCGCCGTCTTTCGCAGTAGTAAACGAGTGAATCGGGTATCATGCGAGGGCTATTTGGGGGGTAGATAGCTGGCATCTCTGTGGCGTAGAGGTCAGATGATGTGCTGCACGCAGCCAGCTTAAACAAAGGTTAGCAGAGCAAAGTAGAGCATGTTCTAATTGCTCAAGGCGAACCTTCGAGGTGTGATGCCAGCGGTGCAGTACTAGATAGGCTGCATGATCGGTGCCGAACGAGGTGGAAGCATATAATGGGGTACTCTCCTGGGTCCGTTGATGCTCGGGGAGGAACAGTTACTGGCTGGTTAAGATCTCGGCAAGTCACGACAACGGGGGAGGGAGGGGCAGACACTGCTCCGGGAGGCAGATTAACGAAGCCAGCAAACCCAAAGGCAAGACTACCCCAAGGATCTGGGTCCTGGTCACCAGCCTGTCTATCACCTTGGAATCTGTCACCTGGTATATCGAAGCATAGACGCATCTCGGCTAAGACGTCGCGGTAGGTAACCATGTCGCAGCCCTCGAGCTGGAACAGGCCGGCGAAATAGAAGCTGCTGGAAGCGGCCAAGATATGGACATTCCATCCGTGCACACGCATCGGCGACGTCACAGATGCGTTCGACATGGTAGTCAACCGACCGACAGCCTGATTGCCGTGATGCTGGCGCAGTTGGCAAAGTTGTGCCAGCCGTTAAAGTGGGATACCCTGAAAGGTTGATTCTTTGCTACTGGGAGAAAAGCCTGAAGTATAGATGGTTGGCGGGGTAACTGTAGACCAGCCGTTACGCGCGTGCATGATAAGTACGGTACTATACCATAAGGGTGGAAATTATCCTACTATACGGAGTACATACTGTGTCTTCTACCTGTATTGAAATTATAAGAGAATTCCGAAAGCCTCCCGATGGGCATCTTACTACGTACCAAACATCAGCGCCTTTTGGCCGAGATTTTCTGGATAGCAGCCCTCTTGCGGGTGATCTCTATAGCTATGCTTCAGATATAGTTTATTAGTTATGATTATGTATGTACATAGACACCTTATCAAGAAATGAAACTAGCTCAGTACGTCCCTCGCCCCGACGGAGGATTGGTATTTCTTGCGAGCCGTCCGGGCTCAATGCTGCAAAAAGATGTGGTCCTGAGCAAGAGCGCTATACCTTGTGAGGAGGTCAGTCTCTGTCAATTCTGGCTGTCCAGAGTACTGGAAAT
>JAOALB010000314.1:0-19563 GCA_025331125.1 Mycogone perniciosa
TCATCCCTGACCTCTCTGTCAACATAAACCCACGAACCTCGGTTTATCCCTTGAGAATCAACCCGGATCGTCACACGGCAGTTCCGATATCGGTAGTGTACTTGCATCCCGACGTTTATGGGCATACTAGCTATTAGGCTTACACCCCCTCCAGTATAAGGGTAAGTGTAAATGCTAACTAATAAAATAGCGATACGCAGTAACCCTAGGTTCCTGAAACGCGCCGAATATAAGAGTTAAGAACTTACCCGATATCTTGTAAGCTAGACTATATAGCTAATATTGCAGGATAAAAAATTCTCCTATATCCTGTTACGACACTTTTATATATCCGGGTATAGGCTAGAGGTATTAGACGTATCGGATAATGTCGGTCTAGTTGTTGGAATAAGTAAAAATAGGTATATAAGGGAACCTGTAATCTGACGTAAGGTGAAATAGAATGCGCGGCGTTCTGTTTTTATAATAAAATAGCGGGAGGAGAATCTAAGGAAGAGGAGGAGGGAGGAAAGCATATAAAGCAATTAAGTGGAATTCTAGCGCTTTATTTTCGTAATATAAATAAGCTAACTATATAACTGGGTTTTCCAATAGATCTAGGACTACTAGGATCGCTATAATCTAAACAATTTAAATATATTTACTGTATATCTTCTTTATATATATACAACTAGCTTATTACTTATTTAATATAGTTACTTAAATAGTCATTAACTAATTACATTCACTAAAACTGCCTATTCTATAAACTTGTAATTATATTACCCTGCTTAGTATTTATCTTTAACCTTTTTGTTAATGTAAACCTATAAACCTTAATTTATCCCTCAAGAATTAACCCGGATCGTTATATATCTCTGTATTCTAAGCTGTAGGCTTTAAGCTTTAAACTAACCAAAATCTCGCTGCCAATAATAATTATCCTTTACTATAGTACTAGCCATTAAATACTAATTTGCAGTATATTTAAATAGTTTCGGATATATTAATAGTTTTAAAGATAAATAAATTTAGCAGAGGAGTATTGTATATATTTATAAGCTTACTGGAGTTGCTTTATATTGCGCCTTTAGGCATTAAAATAATAGCAGAGAGGTTAAGTGTCACGTTCTGAGCACGTTTCCCTTATATACAGTTAGTACCGTCATGATAATTGCTACAAATGCGATTATTAGCCTATTCTTTTGCCTGTTGGCGTAACGGGATAACGGTTCGTTACATTAAGCTAAGCAGCGGATATACTAGTTAAAGGCGGGAAAGATAGGCTTTTTATACCAATATATTTAATAGTTACAAAGAAGCTGATAGCTTAAAGGGAGAGTCTATAAAGGTAATATTTTAATTTTTAATTAAGGTTATTTCTAAATAATTGCAGTTTAATTAAAGGTATATAATAAAAGGCTACTATAGAGATAGATAATATTAATGCTTTAATTTATAGTACTTTATAATATTAACCTTTAGTATCTTCTTTATTATTTAATAATTTATATTATTAGCGGAGTATCCAAAAGATGCCATTTGCCTTTAATAAAGGTTAGCATAAATCATTTATATTATTATCTCTATAAAATTTGTTATATATACTTTTCGGTAGTTAAGGTCGGCTTATATTAACTGGTCTTAAAGTTGCTGCAGTTTTGGGTTATTATTAAACACTTATATTTAGGGAATCAGGTTATTAGTAACTTTTAGCTAGCGGATTACTTTTAGGATTATTAAAAGCAGCTAAATATAGTGGCTTTACTCCTACTTATTGTCTTTATCCTTTAGCTAATCCTGTTCTTAGCGATTAAAGGTATTAGGGATAACTACTTTATTACTAGGCCGGTACTGTATTATTATATTAAATTATAAAAGGAATTTAGCCTATATAATAGTATTACATTTTCCTTACTTATCTTTTTATAATAATATACCTTTAAATATACATCTAGAATAGTTTAGCTTAATAAATATTTTTTTATCCAGGTCCTATACTTAAAGTATTAAGGCTTTATAGAAATAGCGCTTTAATTCTTTAAAGGCAGCTTCTTTATTATCTCTTTATTAAAAAAAACCCCTTTCTTTATTAAGCAGGTAAAGGGGAGTATTATATATAAAAAGCTAGGGATAAAGATATAGTAGTAGTTAATGAATTTAAAGAAGCTTTATATACCTGTTACTGATACAGGAGCTATCTATTTACGGATTACTCGCTACTTTTTAGGATTATAAGCAATACCTTTCCCTGCTTATATAATAAAATTAAAGTATTCAACCTTTTATTAAGCGAAAAAGCACTTTGCTAAGTTAAAGTGCAGGCCAGTATTTATAAAAGTATAGAGTATATATTATACCTTCTTTATATAATCTTTAAGTATACTATTTAACTATTTTAAAATATTATTAATATATATAGTAGCGAAGTTATTTAAGAAGGGGCGAAGTATATAGTTAATAAACTATTAGAAAATTGCTGGGGCTTTAGTAAGCTTAAATAATATAACTCTCTATTTATATAATCTATAATATATATAGAAAGCAGTCTTATACTTATCCCCTTTTACAATATAGATTTTATAGAAAGCGGCTATTATATTAAGTTTAGTAAACTACTTTATTTAAATAAAGCTATTTAGCGTTTCTAAAAATAGGGGTAAAGGGTAGCGATTTTATTATATAATTGCATTAAAAGTATAGTAGTTTATATAAAAGCGCACTCCTCCTTTAAGCTTATAAGTAAAGAGTACTGGCGCAGCGGCAGCTAAGCTGCTAGTATAAATAAACCCTTTATCAAATAGGTTAAAGGAGGTTTTATATAATATTAATAGCTTTTTTTAAAATATATTACATAGGGGGCCCTATAGAAGCTCTAGCTTATTACTATTTTTATCGCGCTTTAAGGAGATTTTATAGTTAATACTTAGCCTTTAAGGCAATAGCTTTACTGCTTTTTAAGCAGAGAATAATACATAAGATTTATTATAGAGCTTAAAGGGAATAATCTCTTTTTAATCTATTAGTTCTTTTAGCTAAAGTATTTTCTTAATATTTACTAATATAATAATATAGAGGTAAAGTATATATTCTTTACTTAATTATTATACGCAACAGTACTTTACTTAAAGGGTTAAAGTAGAGATAAGTCAGGCAGCTTGTATAGCTTATACGCCTTTAAATTTAAGGTTGCCTGAAAATTACAGTTAAATATTTACTTTTTAATAAAAGATTTACTGCTTGGCGGCGTTATAGACTATACTATTTGCTTCTCTTTACAGTTTCCCGAAAAGTAGGTTATAATCTAAATATAACAAACCATTATACCATTACGCTAACAGGCAAAAGAATAGGCTAATAATTGCATTTCTAGCATTTATTATAACAGTACCAACAATATATAAGGGAAACATACTTAGAACGTAACACTAAGGTCCTTCCTAATTGGGTCTAACCCGTAATATATTTATATGCAATAGTAAATTAAAAGAAGAAAAATAAAGTAAATTACTTATATATTAATAGCGAAAGGGTGGCTTATTATATAGGATTTCTCTGCTACCCTTTAAATCCGATTATATAAAAGTATACTTTTAAACTATAAAGTCAGAAACTTTTTAAGCTACTAAATATATACTAAAGTGTTTAAGTTTAAGGCTTAAAAAAGCGTCTATATAGGAAATGGTTACTGCTTAGTATAGCAATAAGGTATTAAAAGCCGGAAAGGAGCTGGTTAAATATAGGGTCCTTGCCAGTATTACAGTCGATGCTATAAAAGGGGGGGCAGCCTATTAAGAGACTAGAAGCTCTAAAGCTCTCATAATATTATATAGGCCAGAATATATATATAAAAGTAACTATAGTCCCTAAAAATATCAAACTTTAGAGACTAGTAAACTACTACTGCTATACTTAACTATTAGTTTCTGGCTTATTACCTGTTTATTAATACCTATCTCTCCTTTAAGTGACTGCTCTTTAACCTCCTTTACTTTTCCTTAAGGTCGCAGCTCCTCGCCCAATCCGTCTGCCCCAAAGAGGGTCTTTAACACTTATATTGCCTATACCGCTATACTAAATTATAATGGAAAACCCTAGATAAAAAAGTTGCGTTAAAAGAGCTTAGGTTAATTAAAGCTATAATGAAAAACTTTTCTTTATTAATAGCGCTGCCTATTATAAAGCTATTACTAATATAATAACTTAAATAAACCTAAATTTTATTTTTAATATACTTAAAGGCTTTAAGCCTATTATATTTACTTAATTAAATAAGTTTACTAGTTTCTATAATACCTCTTTTAATAATAACTATATTAGTTAGCTATTTCCGCCTTTATTACTGCTGCAATAGTTCTATATATATACAGATATTAAGAATTTCCTCCATAACTTTTATTTTAATAATAGTACTGCCTTTATTAGGCAGTTAATTTCCAAGAAGTAAATAATCGATAGTATTAGCTAGTTAATATTTATTTCCTTTATTTGCGATAAAGGCCTGCAGCGGCTATTGCAAAGCGCTAGTTTTCGCAATTTATATAATGCTATGAAAATTTAGTGGCGGGGTATAGCAGTGGTGAAGTGGGTCTGAAAAGTGGGTTTCCTATATAAATAGACATTTGGACCTATGCAAATCGCAATTCTCATTAACAATTACCTTCTTATCGACCTAGCACAGGCTATCTACCCCGATAGAAGCGCAGTACACTATAAGCTGTGGCGTAAAATCCGATAACTTATTTTCGAGGCCGCTGTAACGCTTGTGTAGGAAGGGTATACGATTCTTTTAATAGTGTGCCTGGCAGTAAAGGATACAGACTTCGCTGTCTTCCGTAAATATTTCGCTATTTTTTTTAATTACTATTTACGACCACTCTGTATCTAGGTATAACAGCCTTGTTTAGGCAATAGGTCGGTAAGAGTTAGGGGGCTAGACCCTGTTCGCTATGTTTCGCTAGATAAAGGAAAGTTTTAGTGTATTTTTTAATCTATATCTTATAGAGGGGGGCTATATAAGTTTACCTCCTTGACCAGCTTCTAGAAAGCCCCGCTCCCTTTAGGTCTTAGTAGGTATATAATTAGTCTCTTGCCTCTCAGTATTTTAAGGAGGAAGCTCTTTATTATACGGCATTCAGTAAAGTGCCCAGGCTCTTTAAGGGAGCTGTATCTGCAATAGGATTACGTATTATAGCCAAAACAGTTATAATAGCCTTAAAAGTCTCTATAGCTAAACCTTTCTGCTAGCAGCCTATATAAAATAAATTAAAGGAGTTTTAGGTTTAAGGGATTTAGCGGTAATTTTAGGTCTTATAGTTAATAGCTTTTTAAGGCGTTTGCCTTTTAATATTTCTTTTAAAGGGTTTTTTTTTCTGCTTTTACCTAGCGCTTAATATATACTAAAGTACTTTAACTTTATAAAGGGAGGTTAAAGGCTATCTTTTTTTTACTAGTTTATTTATTGTTTCATTGCCCTATATATTTTTATAGCCTAGCACTTAAAAAAAAATACTTTATAGGGGTATATCTTTTCTACTATATATTAAAACTATATAAACTCATTTTATAATAAAGTTAAAGCTTTACTTAGTAGACCTTTAACTATTAATATATTATTAAAAAAGATATATATTTTATTAATTTTAAGGTTATTCTTTTTAAGTCTAGCTGCTATTTTAATTACTTTAGCAGCTTTTATAGCTTTTATATTATAGACCTTTATATTAGCGAGTGGCCTGTAGTCTTTATACACTTTAGCTCTATAATATATTACTGCTTTTTATTTACTCTTTTTATTAAGTTAAGAGCTATTTAAGTAAACTATTACTATTAAAGCTTGTTAAAAAGGAGGGCTAAAAAGCAAGGATTATAGTGTATTTGGGTAACCTTCCTATTCTGGCTAGACCCGGAATCAGGCCCGACAATAGGACCGAGCTCTGGAAGAACTTTGGTGTACGGCAGGAAATTTCTATTATCAACAATAATAATTAAGCTAGGACCAGCTACCCCGCCTACCCTAGACTCAATATAATAGGCATAATGGCTATTATAAAAAATCTGACTAAAATGGTTTCCTATTTATATAGCTGTAAGTCGATTTAAACGATTTCCTATATAAATAAATTTTGCGGCAAATAGAAATAAAGCTATAAACCTAATTCTACTACTATATTTCTATTATTTAATTAAAGGACTATTATAAAAAATAAAGCTATTGTTTATATAATTACTTTTATACTAGCTATATATATACTAGATATTCTATAGCTTCTAGCTATTAAATTATTTACAATTCAATTGTTTATTTATTATTAACCCAATTAGACTCTCAGTCGTTTCCTTATTACTTGTAACGATCCGGGTTAATTCTTAACAGTTAAACCAAGGTTTACAAGGTTTATATTAACAGAGAGGTTAAAGATAAATACTAAGTAGGGTAATATAGTTATAATTCTATAAAATAGGCAGTTCTAGTAAATATAATTTATTAATAACTATTTAAATAACTATACTAAATAAGTAATAAACTAGTTATATATATATAAAGAAAATCTTTATATAATTATTAGTATTTTAATAAGCGTTACTGTAATTACTATAATAGTGCAGTAATCAAGTAAATAGTTATACTTTTAATATAGTAAGCGTTTAAGTAATTACCTTTAGCGCAGTAATTATTTACTGATAATTAATTAGTATAACTAATATTCTTTTATATTCCTATAACCTAGTCTTTAATATAGTTAAATTATAATATAATATCCCCCTCCTATTAATTTTATTTTTAAAATTTATTTTTAATCCTTTCCCTTTTTTTATATATAATATCCTTTTTCTTAACTATTTATTATATTTAATAACTTACAGCCTATTTATTTTAAATTGACTTTTTATTATTGCAAACTTAAAGATTTAATCGATATTAATAGTTTTAATATTATACTTTATTTTTATTATCTTTCTCGCAGCTTAAAGTATTATATAAGCGATCGCTCTTTAAAATGCAGCGAGTATATTTATATCGGCTATCTATATAATAGTGCAGGGGTTATATTAAATTCTTATATATTTTCCCGAGGTCTTTCTTTCAATATTATAGCTAAAACTATTTTTTAATATTAAATATTATTTCTAAATCGCAATATTTTAATTCCGCTAAAGAGTTAGCGGAAAAACTTTTATTGCTTTATTATAAAGCCCTTTGCAAGGCCTAGGCAGAGATAGATAAAGCCTTAAATCACTTAGAGCGTCTCCGTTATTAAAAACGACAGCTATAGACTAAAGGTAAAGAAATAGTTAAGTGTAGGTTAAAGTCCTTAGATAAACTGGAAGATTTAAAGCGGCAGGAATCGGAAATTCTTTTAGAGGTTAAGGACTTTCAGGGTATTAATCTCTTTACTTTTAACGCCTTATTAGACCCTTTATTAAAAGGCCTAGATTTTAGTGGAATTACTGCAGGGTTATTTAAAAGTGCTTAAAGTATTCCTTAAATTCTTAAAAGTTATATTTTTCTTTATAGTTTTTCTATTTTATTAAATACTAGCGTTTATTATTTTCTATTTTTATAGCTTTAATTTCTTTAACTTTATATTCTTTTTAATTAATAAAACCTCAATTAAGTTTATAATTAATCTATTTTTTAATTTATTTTATAATGCCTTTTTAAATAATAAAATATAAACTATTAAGTAAATCCAGATACTGTTTAGTAGTATAAGTTTATAAGTAACTTTTAAAATAACCTTTTTAACTAAGTAAAGTTTAAGTTTCTTAAAATTTAATTTATTGCTTAATTATATTATTTTAATATTTATAGTTTTTTTTCTTAGTAAATAACAGTATAGGTAAACTATATCTCCCTCTTTAAAGATTAATCGCTTTAATTTATATTTATTGGTATATTTTTTTATTTTTTTTTATATAAAGTAAAAGTATACCTGCATTTCTTTATATAACTGTTTTATATTTTTAGCTTTAATCTATATTTTATTAATATATAGGCTTTTCTTTAATACTTTATATATATTTAGCGTAAAGTTATAGCTAATATATATAAACCTAAATCCAGTTAACTTTAAAATATTATTATTATAGGATATCTATATAATTAATAACTTCTTTATTTAATTATTTTAGTTAAAGTTAATATAACTTTTTAAATAGGCTTTAATAACCTAGTTAATGCATTTTATTTATTTATTTATCTATAAGTAATATATAGTATTAAGCTTATAATTTATATTTAACTAGTTTATAAGTACTTGCTAGAATTTAAATATAAAGGTTAATCTTTAATTAGAAATAGTTTTAACTAGAATTAGATAATTAGCTGCAATAAATCGCAAAAATATATAAGCTAGTGTTTCTATATTTATTGCTTTTTTATATAAATGGAAATTAAAGTATTTAATAAATCAGTCTATAATTACTAAAATACTATTATATTTAACCTTTAATCTTAATTTAATAGATAATAGTAGTTTAATAATAAAGTTTAATAAAATTAACTTTTATAGTCGCTTTAATACTAGTAAAGGTTAAAGTTTACTATATAGTTTATATTTTAAAGGTTTAACTATTTTATAAATTATATAGCGAAAAATAACTTTTTATACTACTTTCTTAAACCTTTAAAATTTAAAGTACCTTTATATTTATTTATAGGTCTTGTAAATGCCTTTATATCTATATATTAAATATTAATAGACTTCTATCACTATATTCTTTTAAAGTTTATTTAAACTTTAAATTTCTTTATTTTATTATTAAATTCTTTTCTTATTAAACTCTATATCTTTTAAACATTTATTATTATCCTAGGTAATATACTACTTCTTAATATATTAAAGTATAATATTATCGCTAAATATTTTATATATAACTTAAAATGCTATTTATTAATAATATCCTTTAAGGGTTTATTTTAAGATCTGCCTAATATACTTAATCTTTCCTTAATTATAGTTAACTTATCTATTAAGTATATCTGCTTATTTATTTTTAAATCCTTTCTACTAGATTAAAATATAGTTGAATTTTAAAAGGTATTCTATATAGCAGATCTATCTTTTAAAAAGTTATTAAACTGTCGCGAAGTATATAATATTTTTATAGTTAATATATACCTTAACTTTATATATTCCTCCTAGTAAATAATATTACTATTTTTTAAATGCAAAAATAATAGTAAAGAATTCTTTATTATATATTAGATAGTTTAGTTCTGCGCTATATAATATTTAAGAATAAAAGGTAATAGGGTATAGTTTACTATTTTTATCCTTTTAACTAAATTAAGCTTTTATAGTAAAGTTAAAAGCATTTATTTTAACTTTTATTTCCTTTAATAAATTAAATATAATAAATATAGGTTTTTTTAAAATAAACTGCTTAAATTTATTAAAGGCTTTTTATATATTTAATGCCTATAAAAACTTTTAATCTTTTTTAATAAATTTATAGAGAGTTTATATAATACTTTTATAGCCTTTAATAAATTGTTAATAATAGTTAATAAATCTTAAAAAGCTTTAAGCTTCTTTAACTATTATAGGTATAGGCTAGTCTTTTACTGCTTGCACTTTCAATAAATCTATATAAATTTCTTTAAAAGTAATAATATACTTTAAAAAAGTAACTTTTTATATATAGAATTCATATTCCTCTAGTTCTATAAATAGTTTAGTATTTTATAATATCTATAATTCCTTATAAATATATTCTTTATATTCTTTGAAAGTATTTAAAAAGATTAAAATATTATTTAAGTAAATAACTATAAAGATATTAATATACTCTTTTAATATATTATTAATTATCTTTTAAAATATTGCTAGGGCATTAATAAAACTGAAAGGTATAACTAGGTATTTAAATAAGCTATATTTAGTTTAAAAGGCAGTTATTTATTTATATCCTTCTTTAATTCAAATAAGGTTATAAACGCCTTTAAGATCTAGCGCTATAAACCACTTCTTCTTATATAGTCTATCCTGTAATGCTATAATTAACAGTAATAGAGTGTTATTTTTAATAATAGCTTTATTAAACTATGAATAGTCTATAATAAACTATAATTTACCTCCTTTCTTTAATATAAATATAATAAGATAGCCTACTTTTAATAAAAAGGGTTAAATATACCCTTTAGCTAATATATTATTTAAATAGTTATATAGGCTTTTAAGCTTTTCTTTATTTAGATTATAAATTTTATAAAAGGTAATGCTAGTATTATCTTTAAGCTTAATTATATAGTTTTATTAACTGTATTCTAGTAGCTTTATATTAAATATTTCCTTAAATAGTTTATTATACTTCTAGTATTCCTTAAAGATATTCTGCAGTTATTTTAATAATACTACTATTTTAAGACTTTTTATTTCAAGTATTTTATTAATATTATTCAATACCTTCTATAAAAAAGCAATTATTTTTTAAATTTATTTATCTTTCCTTTTACTTTATTTAAGTCTTATTCCTAAATGGAGTATTTCTATAATTAAACTAAAGGTAACTTTCTTAATTCCTTTTATTAGTTTATTTAAAGGTTTTATATTTTAGGATTTCTTCCTTATAGCTAAGTCTTTTTTAATAGTTTTAATTGCTAAGGGAGCTTTATTATTGCGCTAATAAAACTAGCTATTCTCCCAGTTAATATTAAGGTTATTGCGTTTTAACTAAAGATAACTAAAAATAATATTATATTTATTAATATTTACTATATTATAAAGAACTACTCCTTTACATTTAGTGATTTTAAGTTTAAGATAATTAATCTTTCCCTTAACCTATCTATTATTGTATATAAAGGCTCCTCTTTCTGTTTAATAAAGTTAATACAGTCTAGTTTTCTTTTTCTAAAGTAATTATAGGCGATTTATAGTTATAGGTATAATAAAATTATTTATTGCTTTGCTATCTATTAATATATATAGCCAATATCCTTTAACTATTATCTTTAACTTAAAATATAGTAAATCTTTATTATTACTTTTATTATTTAATATTTTAAGAGATATAATTTATTAATCGCTACTTTATAGCCCTTTTATAGGTAATATTAATCGTTTCTTAATTCTTTTTAATTTATATAAATTTCGCAGTTAGTTAAAGTTCTTTAAAGTAAATACTACCTTCCTTTATTATAGGTAGTTCCTTTATAGGTAATAAAGTTAAACTGGTTTTAATACAGCTCTTTTATAATTTAATTAATCTCTTTGTCTTTTAAAGTAGGTTTATACTTTATATACTTTTATATTTACTATTCTTAGAGTTTTTCTTATAGGTAAATAGCGCATTTATCTTTCTAACAGTATATATAGTCTAGTAATAAGTATAAGGTATTATTAATTTATTATATATACTATTCCGTTAACTTATTTCGCTTATATATAATATACTTTAAGCTATTATATTTTAAGTAATATTATCGATTACATTTAAAACTTTTATTATAGCAGAAATACTATTTTATTAATTTCTTTTAGCAGTAAATATAATATCCTTTAAACTTATATTTTTTAAATCCTTATAGCTAATAATATTCTTTTAAGGTTTTAGTATTTAATTTAATAATAATACTTTTAAAGTCTTAATACTATATAGTTATAATTTATTCTTTAAAAGTATTATAACCCTATACTTATTCTATAAAGTAAAATAGGATTTTAGTTAAGAATATATTATACTTTACTTTTTTTTAAAAGTATATTATATACCTATATATAATATAAGTAACCTAGGATATTGTATAGTGCCTTTTATAAGCGGGGTTATTTATAGTATAGTCTCTTTATATATAGAAATATACTGGTTCTTATATATAGTTAAAATAGCTGGGATAGCTTTAACAGCTATTTTATTATTAGCTTTATTTTGCGTATATAGCCGTTTATATAAGTATAGGTTTATTTTATCTTGTTATATACTTATAGCAACTCTTTTAATTAAATTTAGGTAGTATTTACTTAATTTACCTTTAAGGTTACTGTTTATAAGTAATTTATTTTCTAGTTTTAAAAGTATAGTACTATATAGTAATAGTCTATATTATAAAGGGTTATCTTTATCTTTATTATTAAAATTACTACTATTAGTCTATCCTTTATTGCCTATAGTAATTTAATTAAAATATTAATAGTTAATTACAGCAATTATTTATTTATTTAAAATACTATTATCCCCGTTTAACTTTATATAATTAAAGTTTAGGTTTTATTCCATTAAACTGTTTAAGTATAGTAAATACCTATTTACTTTATTTTCTTTAAGGATATCTTTAAAAGTTAAAGATTTAAGTTTTAATTAATATCCCTTTTAATTTATTATAAATATTTCTTCAAATTACTTTAAGTATTATCTGCTTTTATCTTTACTAGATTTATAAATAGAGCAGCTATTATTATAATATATAGTCCAGTTAAGTAATATATAATTAATAGCTTTTAAAACTATATTAACCTTTTATCCTAGTTTTAGTATAGGCTTTTAAAGTTTATTAATTCTTAGCTTTCGCGGAGCTTTATAGTCCTTTAAGATATATCCTAGCTTATTATAGTCATAATAAATAACTTTTACCTTTCCCTTTTAAATAGTATCTAGATTTATTTAACTAAATCTTTTATCATTAAAGCTAGCAATATATTCTTATTACTTTTTGCCTTAATTTATATATCTTTAATACTTATAAACTTATCTAAATTGCTATTATCCTTTCTTTATATTTAAATAAAGTTTATAAAGTAAATTATCTGCGTTTATACATTTTTTAATAAACTTAATAATACCTTTATTATAAAAGAATTTATAAACTTCCCTTTTAAATTCTAACTTAAATTTATTATAAAAATATTTAATAAAAGCAGAGTTTCCCTATTTAACTTTAAAAGTATAATTCTTAAAGTATATAGTATAGTTAAAGTATTTTCCTTTTTATATTAAGTTTATAAATTTATTTTCTGCAGTATATTCTTTATTAATATTATTAAAGATATTCTTTAATTTTTCTTTAAATTAATTATAGCTAGTAAATATAAGTTATATTTATTTATTAGCTTTAATTTTATTATTAAAGTAATCCCTGTAAGTAGGTTTAAACTACTTTAAGGCGTTTCCTTTAAGTTATCTAGCAGCTAAAAGGACTTTATTAATCTCTATATTAAAGTTAATTAGGAAATAGGTAAAATAGTTATATAGTTAAGTAAAAAATAGTTAAAGTGCTATAATACTTTTATTAAAGGGCTTAAAAGGCTATATTTTAAATAACTCTTTTAAGTCCTTTAAAGGTTAGTTCCCTTTATAGTTTAGTATAAGGTTTAAAGTAGGTAGGGCCTAATTCTATAGGTTTATAATAGTTGCATACTATTATTAAATTATCTGCTTAAGTTTTATATTTTTAATAATTAAATATTAATAGCATTACTTTTATTCTATATAATTGGCTTTTATATATTAAAAGGCTTCCTTTATATAAATATATAGTTATTCCGTTTTATTAACTTTATCTTTATTTTTATTTCTATTTATATTATTATCTCTATTATTATCCTGCCCCTAGCAAGGAAGCGGAATAAAGTATAGAGTATTAAAAGAGGATACTGCAGCGGATATACTTGCAGTATTACTTAAAATTCTTAGTAGCCTTCTAAATAAAAGTGATTAATATATAATAATCTAAGTTAATTTTTAACAGTTAAACCAAGGTTTATAGGGTTTATATTAATAGAAAGGTTAAAGATAAATATTAAGTAAGGTAATATAATTATAATTCTATAAAATAGGCGGTTCTAGTAAATGTAATTTATTAATAACTATTTAAGTAACTATACTAAACGAGTAATAAGCTAGTTATATATATATAAAGGAAGTCTTTATGCAATTACTGGTATCCTAGTAAGCATTACTATAATTACTGCAATAATACAGTAATTAAATAAATAATTATAATTTTTAGTATAATAAGCGTTTAAGTAATTACCCTTAGCGCCGTAATTACTTACTAATAATTAGTTAGTATAACCTATATTCTCCCGTATCCCTGTAACCTGGTTTTCGATATAGTCGGGTCGTGACATTACTGCGTTATATACAGCTTCCTAGAAGCTGCATATAAATAAGGTTTAGTATAACCTTATTACTTTAATAAAGCTGGCAGCGAGTCTATTAATTTAAAGTACTTTTATATAGCTACCTTTTTCTTAAATATTTTAAAGCTTAGGCTAGCTTTAATAAAATAGGGTTTATAGGTAAAGAGAGTAAGTTAAATAAACTTGCTAATAAGTCTAGCTGTCCTTTATAGGCGAGTTGCAGGGAGTTAAGCGTTTAGTCTATTAATTTAATTAGTTAGCGGATAGGAGTAGTCTAGGCCTGCAAGTTAGGCGGCGTTTTTTAGCCTCGCCTAGGCAAGTACTATAAATGCAGGCGGGATACTAGACTTTCTATAAACTATTAGGATAAAGGTAATCTTTTAGACTAGGAGGACAGTGCAGGCTATAGTTTTAAAGGCTTTATTTAGTTTTACTGCAAGGTTATTAACGTTTATATTTACTATCCTGCTTAGGTTATTCCTAGATTCTCTCTTTAAGCCAAGCTACTATGCCTTTATACTATATATTAAAATAACAAGGTTATACTAAACCTTATTTATATATAGCTTCTAGGAAGCTGTATACAATACAGTAATAAAGAAACGACTAAGAGTTTAATTAAGCTAATAATAGATAAACAATTAAATTGTAAATAATCTAATAGCTAATAGCTATAAAATATCTAGTATATATACAGCTAGTATAAAAGTAATTATATAAATAATAGCTTTATCTTTTATAATAGTCCTTTAACTAAATAATAGGAATGCAGCAGTAGAATTAGGTTTATAGCCTTATTCCTATTTTCCGCAAAATTCATTTATATAGGAAATCGTCCAAATCGACTTACAGCTATATAAACAGGAAACCATTTTAGTCAGATTTTTCACAATAGCTATTATGCCTATTATATTAAGTTTAGGGTAGGCAGGGTAGCTGGTCCTAGCTTAATTATTATCGTTAAAGATAATAGAAATTTCCTGATTTACACCAAGGTTCCTCTAGGAACTCGGTCCTAGTGTCGGGCCTAATTCCAGGTCTAGCCGGAATAGGAAGGTTATCCATTTACACTGAAATCCTTACTTTTTAGCCCTCCTTTTTAACACTATATAGGGCAACTAGTAGTATATAGGCCTTAGCCGCTATAGCTACTATATTAAAGGGGGAGCCTTTTCGGGTTACATTAAGGCTTTTAAGGAACTTAACTGTCTTCAAGGCCTTGCCTACCTAGGCCTTTATATATTTTTTAAATAATAATTTAAGGTCGAGAATAATGCCGAGCTATTTTATATATTCTTTAAGGTTAACCTGTTTTTTTTCTAGTATTACTGGGTATTAAAGATTAGGTCTATATCTCCTGTAAAAGTAAAGGAGTTTGGCTTTATTTAAAGCGAAAAAGATTGCGTTTTTTTAACTTTACTAGACTGCCTAGTCTAATTCGTTCTATAGCATTACTAAAGTATAGTCTATATAAGGCCTTATAGCTAGGAAAGCAATATTATCTATATAGCTAAAACGTTTATAGCTAGCTTATCCTATTCTTAAAAGCAGGGCGATATACAGTATAAACAAGATTAGTAAAAAAGGGGATCCTTAAAGAGTTGCGTATTTAAGTTTACTGCAGGGGAGGGTAATACTATCCCTTTTCCAGACAAAGACTATACAGTCGCTTAAAAAAAACTCTACCTATTTAATAAACTAATCTAGCTATCTTTATTTTTTAAGTTAAAGGGTTATATAGTTCTTTATTATAATATTAAAGGCTCCTAAGATATTAAAGGTAAAGATTAATGCCTTCTTTCCCTTAAAGAGTGTTAGTTTTATATTATAAATAAAGTAGGCATAGAGGTCTATAGCGCTCCTTTTAAGCAGAGCTCCGAAGTATTGTCTCGGGAGCACTTTATACTTAAATGTATCTCTTGCAATCCTTTACGCTAGTAGCCTCTCTAGGCCTTTACCTATATATAATAGGAGTGAGATCGGCCGCTAAGCTTTATGCTTAAAGTAATCCGCCTTATTTAGTTTAGGTATAAAGGTTACTTTAGCGTTTCAAAAAGGGGCTAGGTAATACCTGATCTTTAGGTATCCTTTAAAGAGCTTATATATAAAGTCGCAGACTACTAGCTAAGCTATTTTAAGAAGTTTTACTGAGATCCCGTTTACCCTGGGGGTAGTGTTCCCCGCTCTGGTAGTGGCTTTCGTCACTTCCTCCTTGCTCAGTTCCTTATTCCAGGGGATGTTCCTGGGGGGGCGGACCGGGTGGTCCCAGGAGGCATCGACGTCCTTAGACGCTTCCCTGCGTTCAAGGACCATCCTCCGCAGGAGGGTAGCTCTGTCTGTTGGGTCTGTAACCTAACGGTCCCCGTCTATTAAGGGTAGTGGTTGGAACCGGTCGGTGGCCTTCCTCCACTTGGCTACCTGGAATATGCCTCTGCCCGGTCCTGCCGCGGCTATGATCGAGTCCCAGTGGGCTGGAAAAATATTTCGCTATGGTCCGCGGCATTAATATACCGCTCTTCTGTGTCAACCTCTGTCGTGAGCAGGCTATCCTGGAGCAGCGGGCGGCGAGCACGAAGCGCTTGGAAGGGACCAAGACCAAGTTAACAAACATTGCCATTCTCTAGAAGTTGGTTAGTGAACATCGACTCCTAAGACCGTCTCGATGCGACGCCGAGCTGGCTACAATTATTTTTGAGACGTTGGATGTGAGCGGTACGGTGGAAGGGGCGGTTAATAGTCTTCTATATATACTCATCATGGGACGCCTTTTCCCACGACTTGCCCTTCTGGTCTTGACCCTAAAGTCTAAAGCAACTAGTCAAGATATTATTCCGAAGTATGCCTCAGATTGTGTTCGCTCTGACTCGCATTACCCAGCCTCGGATAGGCCTTGCAACATGCTGGTAAATTCAGTGTGGCTCGAGTCGATGCGAGCCGAGTATGCAGACAAAGAAACTGCCGTCGAAAGATATGTCTACGAGATCCACGACAGTGTCGGATCCGATTATTTGCAGTTTAGCGAGTTTGAGGCCCGTCCTTCAGGACTTCCGCGGTTAGTTGACTACGGCGCCAAGTACTTTTATACCATCAACCTCGACCGTGAAGTCCTCACCATGGGCCATAGCATATACTGGAGGCTGTGGAATATCCCTCACCAGGACAACCTCTGCCTTCGCGCTATCGCAGAGAGCATCTATCGCAACAAGCTCACTATCTCCCTCGGCATTTGCCTATAGGAACATATGGCCTCACTGGCTTTAGAGCTTCCCAAGCGAAACTAGCACATCGAATATACCTTTCGCATGGTGGACCCGAGGACACGAATCGCAGAGGCGCGAAAGGTCTTTCACACATATCTTATAGCAAACACGCTCGTTACATACCAAGGCGAGATCATTAGATTTGGGCCGGACTGGTTTCTTTTCCGGAAGCTGACCTTTGCATTCATCTCGGTTGCGTCTGGTCAGGCCAAATTCCATTCTTTGCCCGCTCAACTGAGCTCTCGAAATTCGGCCTAATGAAACAGCAAGTCCAATCACCTGCCTAGGGCACTTGGATAGCTTGAAGAAGAGAGGCGAGTAGCAGCGTTCTATCGCTGGAGTGTGTCTTCATATCCCATCGACCAGACCAGCCCTCAGGGGCGTCGCCCACGGAGACGATGTACTGGTTCGATGACGTCTCGTGATTAACAGGGGAGCTTTCACGAAAGCGGTTACTTGGCAAATTAAACAAGGACGTATGAACTTTAAGATCATGATCCTACCACTCTTTTAAGTAGCCTTAGCAGAGGTTTTATTTGAAAGTATTACAAAACTTATAATATTATAACATCTAAATGGCTTTGAAATAAAACTAAAATTAATAAAAAGTTCAAAATTATATTCATAAGTATATTAAGAAAGAAGTGGAAGATTAACAGTAAATATAATAATAATATAAAAGTAAAGTTAGTAATCACACTAATTATAAAAATCGATACTCGTAGGCTTGAGACCGGGAGGGGGGGGGGAAGTCGACTAAGGCTGGGCCTTAGTGTCACGAGCCGACCATGTCGAAGACCAGGTCACAGGGACACACGGGAGAATATCGGTTATATCGACCAATCATCAGGAAGTGATCACCGCGCTACGGAAGTAATCGTAGCAATACTCACTAGAATAACAGTAATTATACGATTAGCTTATCACTTATTTAGTATAGTTACTTAAACAGTTATTAATAAATTGCATTTACTAAAACCGCCTGTTCTATAGAATTATAACGATATTACCCTGTTTAGTATTTATCCCTGACCTCTCTGTCAATATATACCCATAAACCTTGGTTTATCCCTTAAGAATCAACCTGGATCGTTACACTTAGTCGGGCAGAAAAAGCCGGGAGGGCATAAAACTCTAGGACACCTATTTTCTTTATATCCGATGTTAGTAAAATCAATTAATAAATATAAATAAATCCACTATTATACAAATATATCAATTACCAGATTTGAAATTATAAAGATTTTTCTTTAATTAGTTATATATCTATCTCTGTTTTATTGAAAAGTTAAGAAAAAGTCGAAAGCCTTGAAAAATAGTGGGGGTCCTCTGAAGTATCTTTATATATAATTCTATATATAGTTCTATATATAAAGGTACTTAAAATATCAACTGTCCCGGACTTTCTTGCCTCTCCCGGCTTTTTCTGCCCGACTAAGGCCCAGCCTTAGTCAACTTTCCCCCCTCTCAAGCCTACGGGTATAGTTAATTACTTTTGCGAGAGATATTTTAAAATAATAAACGTAAATAATGAACTAAAGGTTTTGCTAGATTTAACTTTATTTCCATAAGTAGCGCTTTAAAAGTTAGGACATATAAGTCTGTATCAGCCAAGTACTCCCTTTCGCTGCTCCATTTGGCCGGTGTCAGCAGCAGAATCTGGACTGCATAGCAAAGGATCAAGGCAGTGATATCAGTAACACAGCCCTTACTTCTAAACACATGACTTAAATATCGGGTTAAAGGTTGGCACTTTGCTGTGCGAAATAATGGTGTCGACAAATTCTAGTTGTTGGTAATTTGGGTAGGCTCGTACAACAGGCTTCCCAAGATATTACGCCTAGGGGAGTTGTGTTGGCATCATCCGCATATACGACTCTTCCGAATCGGTGCGAGCGGTTACCGACACTGTTGCTAGTCACTGCCAGGCGCCAGCTTTTATCCCCTTGATATGATCTGCCATCAAAACCAGTAACGAATCAGATGTGATTCACGTGCCTGCGTTGATGCTGTGCCATTCGGTGCAGATATTCTTATTTGTGCCGACTGACTGGGGCAAGAATCGCGTGTATTCGAGAGATGTCGATTCATACCCTCGTCATTACCCAGAACCACTAGCGACAGAGACCCAGGTCGGGGGTAAGATTTTCTTGGAGCACTTGTATCAATCACAGATCAACAGTATGAGGGCTCATTGACGAATGCATAAAATGATAGAATTCGACACTCTTGCTTAT
>JAOALB010000315.1:0-19530 GCA_025331125.1 Mycogone perniciosa
CGAGCTACCAAAGCTAGGAGGAATTCCAGAGGGAGGAAGCGAACATGGGAAACGCCGCTGAGCCCAGATAAACGTCGTAAAGTGTAACATAATTTCTTTCAGCCACTCCAAAAGCCCCTGGTCTGGAGGAGACGGTGCCTTTACTGATAGTTTTTAAAGGTAGATGTAAAGCTGTGGAGTTCGTAGCCAGGGAAGCCAAAAAAACGTGATTGTTGAGTAAATAGAATCACCAGACTAGCTTGTTTTCGCATCCTGTGTCTGAAAATAGCCGCTGTGCGAAGTACACAAAACCCATAAAAATCGCCAACTCGACAGAGCGAGTGCTCACCCCGCCACTCAGGCCGACTGTCGTGTCGGAGCAATATTCCCCACTTTGGCCCAGTCCAGGTTAGGGCAGGACCCGGACTCGGCCGGTTTTTACGCCGGTAAGCTTGAAATGTGCGTTTAAACATAGGCCATGTTAGCTATAATTAGAGATGCAGGTCTATATATAAAATAGCAATAAGGTATTCTGGGTGAAACTTGTATTTAGAAATGCTAGAGTCCGAGATAACCCTCTTCCATTACTGAGGATATGCCATCAACCCCCCCCAAATACTAATCTACTGTATAATGGCCAGGACCATCCAAGAGTTCTACCTCGTACCTCTCGACCACAAGAACTCGATGTTGGACAGTTTGCTAAATCCGGTGTTGCCGCTTTTGTTTCTCCCCTGTCTTATGGAGCAATTTCTTTGTGAGATTCGGGAAATTCTCGCTGTAGTCAAGATGGCCCGAAGCTGGGAATACCGAATCTCAGCCGCCTTGTTACCAAATGGGGTGGAAGACGACCCAGGTCAATGTAGATCGAGATTGTCGTGACCCATGTCGTCTAACCCTCACACCCATGGTGGTGTGTACATGGTCTGTACGTACCTGGGGTATAATTGGCACGGTACCTGCATAAGCGATGGTGGAAGGAGAACTGGGCACTTCGGGCCCTGCAAATTGCTCTGTTAGAGATCTGCCACTGGCTCCGCTGTGATACGAACGACACCCTCGATCGAACAGGATGTTCTGTACACCCTACCAGCGAGAGCACCCCTGCCTTGTGGTGCGCGTCGAACTACAGTACCCGCCAAGTGCCAAGCCGGAAGTACTAGAATGCCTATGACCTTTCGAAGGAAGCCGCCTTGCAGGCTCATGATCAGGTACCTGATGAGCATGCTGCATTAGGGTTGCGTCGTGCTCTAACCCCCTGCATTAGAGCGGGTTGCCTTACTCCGACTACCCAACTCAGTCGCATCGCAAAGGGAATCGGGAGGGAAGTGCGAAGTACGGACCAACACACACTCACTCACACACACCCACACGAAAAAGGAGAGAGGCAGATCGTGACTTGAAGTCACTGTGATTCTGTCTGTGTACATTAGTTTTGCCGTTGATTCCCTGCAATAATGCATGCTGCATGCGCATTTGGGGCAGCCCGGATATTCCGTCTGCTCGCCAAGTATGCTGTATGAAACTATTACCACTAACTAGCAGTGTGTCCATGAATTATGAAGTTGAATTTCTACGGTGAAATTCAACCCGTATCCTATGAATATTTCCTAGTTAAGAAATAAGTGGACCCACTATTATCTCGGCCAATAGGATAAGCTTGATAAGATTTTGCTCTCACAACAAACCTAATTTCCCGAGCGTGGATTGGTCAGTCTCAGTTAGGCTTATCTTCCCTGAAATAGTTAGCGGGAGTTTCGGCGCAGGCACACCAAAGCCAATGGGTGCAATGGTGGGCCATCCCGTCCTACACATAATAGCTCATCCAATCGTTGAATCTATCCAAAAGGGTTTAGTTTTGCCTTCGTGGCGCTCCTCAATTCTAGCTCTCCCGATTGCAGACAGCTCACCCACTTTTAGCCGTACTTCCTACACACCACCCATCACTGTAGGCGTTTAGACTGGCCCAGAGGCAGGCACCTACCATTCAGCCCGAAGCAGTTCTGAATTGGCACTTGGCATTACGCTTGGGCATTTCCTCTTTGATTAGTGATGGTCTCGACGTCTGGAGAATTAAATACTCCATACCGGTGCCCAAGGCCCAGGCCTGACTCAGATGCCTCTAGGATAGCCTTAAGATCTTGACGGCTATTCAATCTCATTTATCAGGAAAGGTACTATCGTTCATCAGAGCGCACATAAACGCTCATGATGTTTGAACTATACAGTGCACAAGGTAGGCCACTCAGCATTTATCAATTCCTTGCTGCTCTCTATTTTCTATCCAAATCAGGTGCAAGTTTGACTGATCGAAGCGGCGGCAGAAGATCAAAAGCTGGCCAGATGGGTCAGAAGACAAAAATACCAGTATCTAAAGAGAGAACTCGGGAGAGATTCTGCCCAATTCCAGCGGCTAGTCTAGCTTTCAGAAGCTAGTGTGAACCAAATCCTGACAAGGAAGCTTGAGGAGCTCCAGCAAAAGTTTACAGAAGCCACGAGTTTATACAAGCTCGGGCAGAAGGAAATCGAAGAGCTTCTTGACTCTAAAAACGCCCTCGAGAACGAGTTTGGAGAACTACAGGCGGCGTATGAATCTGCGCGGAAGGACATCGACGAGCTTCATGCACACAATGCGAATTTGCAGCACGAATTTGCCAGAGCACTACAGGAAGCCAACTCGCGTCACCAGATCGACTTGAACAACCTCGCCATTCTTAATGGCTAGTACCAGACTGACTTGAACAACCTTGCCATCCTTAATGACCAGTACCAGCAAGAGCTTGAACAAGTTAAAAGCCAGCTTGCAAAAGCACTTGCTAGAGCATGATAACTCTGCACCTGGGCTGAATGCAATCTTTGCTAATAGGAGTTTTCGAGCTGTGTTTTCAATTATAACTAATCTGGCATATCTATCCTGATCGTCTGATTAGTTTTATACTTAATTATGAGTAGAACCTAATCGACTAGTTACTGTGCTCCTATAGCCTTTGCTGTGTGTGTGTGACTCTTGTATCGAAAGGTCTGGAGGCAAGAGACTGTAAGGATTCAACTCCAGATTGGGTCAGCTTCCGGAGGGCAATCCCGAATCCACCGTAGAAGAGGAGGATAACCCCAAAAAAGACAAATCTCATCTTTCCAGGTCGATAAGTGTTGTTTATTGGATACACAAGCTTGATTATCTGCACTATATTAACAATGATCTTCTCCCTGGTGACCATGAAAGAATACCTCGGCACTATTAATGAGAAGTACAGTGACCCCTTTCCAGGCAACCAGGCAGGGGTAACTGAGGAAGACAACCTGCGCCTCATAATGCGACCTATACGGCCCTTCCACAAGGGACTTTGCAGTCTAGATCCATTCTAGGCGATCTGCTCACATATCTTCAAAGTATCCTCAACGATACGCTAGATGAAGCGCGACGGCCGCATAATAGAGCGGTGTCTCATCAAGCCGCGAGTAGTACTCATCAAGTTTCTTCTAGCAGGGATTAATATTAGCCTTGAAGTGCTCAGGGTCGGGATATCGATGAGCAGCGGCTTTATATACCTCCATGTTATTAAGCAGGTACATGCTTTAATATAGCCGCGCTTTCGCATCCGCTGTCGACGGTCACCTTTGAGGGTAATTAAGACGTGCTCAAAATGTTGGAGGACCTCGTTAAAAAGAGTGATAATATTCCAATCCCTCTCATCGAGTTTGTTGTCATCCCTACGGCAAAGTGGCATTTCATATATAAACCTCGGGAACACGTAGAATTAAGGAATGCAAGACAGGACAGACAGAAGACGGATACCGCATGGGCTGCAAGGAGATATGGCTAACTTGAGAAGCACACATGTACACCAGCTAAAGTTGTCCTTTCGGCTTAGCCGCCGGGAGTTAATGAATTGTATTGCATTGTATTGTACATACTTAGATGTCCCTCCAAAATTACTGCCCTCGAGCATCCAGCCGACTCGTGACAGAGCGGGGCCACGACATTGTCTGGAGGTATTAGAGTGTGCACCTCGTCGACCCAATCATAACACGGCATTGAGGAGTAGGGCGGGCCGACGAGCTAAGTCACTTACCCCGATCCATGTACTCGTGGTTGAAGAGCTGTCCAGTGCGGGGAAAGGGAATCAATACATAATACGGAGTACTGTTAGATATAATCTTTGTTTACTATGTGCGTAAATACATACAGAGTAACTCTACTTTTTGTGCATATCATACAACGGTCAATCCAACAATTAAGAGTCTTGTTTTGTTAGATACTGCCTTATGCAGTATGGGGCGTATGCCGAGCTTGGGGTGTACATAATACAGAAGTGACCCACCTAAGGAAAAGGGGGCTGGAGGGAGAAAAGCTTCCTGACGAGAGGAACAGAACAGTCAACTAAGCATGATGATAATACAATCACCCCATTATGCTGCAATAGCCACTCCCGTGCATCTAACAAGTACATACGAAGTACACAGCAGGCTTACTTGAGACTGATTCATCCATCTGAGATGGTGAAGCCCACTAGACCGCTACGGCCTGAATTGGGGCTGGAAATGAGGCCATAATTAGAGCGACAGAATGAGTGGATGTGTACATACATAGAGTAAAAATATTGCTGTTTTTGTAGCATAATCAATAACAAAGCCGCGCTTCACTACAGGGTCTTTCTGTTGGTTATCGATGAATCAAGAACAAAAGGGGAGCATACGGACCACTCAACTTGTTTGCCAATCCCTACATGCATGACTGTGGCCACAGCCGGGGCAAACTCCGTGGTACTCCGTACATGCCACAGCATCACCAAGCCTACAACCCCGCATGTCGGATTTTAATTGGCTACGGAGTACTCTGAAGAAAATTAGGTACCCTCCACTGCTGTCCCTAAAATTAGAGGCGTCCAATCAAAAGACAACTCAGGGCCAGTGAACGAAGGTGCGCTAACTACCTAACAGGGTACAGTCTCGTTGATGGAGGCAAACCCTGTGGTTTGACCAATTAGGAAATCAGCTAAATAAGATACATCACTACTTGTACGAAGTACCTCCCTAGTAAGATACGAAGTACAGAGGTCACTATTAGTTAGTAATATACAGCCTTTGTTGCTAAGTAGTGTTAAGCACCATCCGTACTTGGTTATTAGTGGGGTGGACGCTACCATTCTCTGTCTTGTCAACGCAAGAAGATACAAAAGCATTGATCCGTACCATTCTGCGTGAAACCTCAAACCATTTTTTAACTTGCTTTTTGCATGTTTTCCGACCAAGCTGAAAACCAGCGCCCAACACCCTCTCAGGTTACTTGGCCCGATACTTGGAGAACTTCAACCGTGAAGGACTTCACTGCAACAGCCTTCGTAGCAAAATGCCTACCTACAAGTCCCTCAGCGAGTGGGATAATCCTCCCGATCCCAACCGCCCAGCACTCCCTTACTGCAGCAACCTCACACTGTCGATCCGGCCACACATGCCGCCAAAGCCATATGGAAATGGATATTACGAAGACTCATGGCCTCAACAAGTCGAATACGAAGACCTGGTCAACTGGTTCCCAACTGAATGGTGCCTCCAACGTCAGGTCCAAGTGGCAACGCCCCATTCAGACACAACAGTCCACAACCTTCACATCATCGACACCATCGCTTGCGAAGATGGGCGTGGCGCTCAGCTCGTGCATTGCTATCTCGACGAAGATAAGGAGCAGGCATACGTAGCAAAAATCTACGACCCTCTTTACTACTCCTACATTGATAAGGAAACTGAGCTCCCTGTTGATGTTGTGTGGGAAGCGGGCCATGACTACAGTCGGGAAGCGGCCGCA
Organism: Mycogone perniciosa; assembly: GCA_025331125.1. Lineage (NCBI taxonomy): Eukaryota > Fungi > Ascomycota > Sordariomycetes > Hypocreales > Hypocreaceae > Mycogone > Mycogone perniciosa. The sequence goes on from JAOALB010000315.1 coordinate 5,786, forward strand.
TACGAGCAGTTGAAGCGTTCCAATATGGACGGCAAGTTTGCGCCAAAATATTTTGGGTCTTGGACTTTCAATATGAGCATTTCTGGTGCCGAGAGATCGATCCCTATGATACTCATAGAATGGGTCCCAGGTAACAGCATGTGGTCCCTATTACAGAACCCCAAATCTCTTCATCTTACCTCGAAAGCGCGATTGGAGATTTTTGCGCAAGTTTTACAGGTCTACACTACTGTGCTTTTTCACCAAGTAGAACAAAACGACTTTGCTCCGAGGAACGTCATCCTTGTCGGACTAGACTTTGAGGCCCAAACGGTCGATAGGGTCCTTTTGATCGATTTCAACAGATCTATTGTCTTCACCGAGCCGAACTGCAAAGTTGTGAACTATTCCACGCGTCTTCCTATGAGCCCTCGATTTCACTTTTGGGATGGATGCCCCTACCAATTTTCTACTTGGGTCCCTCAACCACAGTGTTCGGAAGAGAAGTTCTTCAAGGGATGGCTCAAGTCTCGGTGGGAGAATCCCAAGGAATTCAGTGGACCTCAGGAGTTCATGAAAGAATTTCAAGACTTTGATGAGCCTGTAGAGATGGCTGAGCCAGAGCAGGACCACAAGCTGCCAATACTATACGATAGTTGCTGATTTTAGTGTACAAAAGCTGGAAGTAGGATCAGATAGCAGTGGAATTAGCCTGTTTGTCTTAGGAGCGAGATAGCATGGCAAATCGCATTAGAGCACAGGGACGGCTTGTACCTGAAGAATGAACAGTAGATTGTCCCATGATCAATACTCCTTGAGATTATGGACTATTTGGTACACAAAAAGTATTGATTATTGACTACCTTGAAGAAATTACTACCTGCATCTAGATACTGGCATCACCGAGACGAGTTGGGTAGTATAGGGCCAACTTCCCGGAGCATTACTGTTCGACCATCTATTACATTTTATCTCCGCTGCGGGAAGTGCCGTGTCATACAATTGGATTTTACAGGTGCTCCATGTGGAGCATGAGCAGTAAACATGGCAGACTACCGAAAGGAGGACGAAAGGACACGCTCATAGCGGGAATGCAAGAGACGTGCGAATGTCCGAGATTAATGGAGGAGAAAATACACCAGGACGGCTCTCAATACACCCATCAACATGACGAGGGGCTTTCCGTTGGTTTCTCTTGCATGTCGCGCTGCCATGGCTGCGGTCTTTTAGTCGACTAATTCTCATCGTCGATCGGTAGATGTCAGGAGGCAACGGAAGATCTCGGAGGAAGGACGGCCTTGAGAGGTCTGAAGGACCCAGGGAGGGGCGACCTTTAAGGAAGTGGTCCCCGAGCCGTGTGTGTGCCGCCCTAGGAAACCCGAGTATAAGAGTATATAACAGAGTCCCCTCTTCCTCCTAGGAAGAAGGGGCAGAGATCAATACAGTCGCTACTCACGTGCCTGCTTCCTGCCTTCTGCTAGCCCCCAGACTCTATCACTCTTTTCTTGTGTTTCCCCCGTTCTTGACATTATTTATCCAACTTGGGGCTATCATGAGGTGATCTTGCTGTAGTGCAATTGAGCCACAGTTGATATCTACTCTTTCGCTTTCGTGATGATGCTATCACTATAGCACTCTGTTCATTTTGAAGAGGTCGAGGAGTGTGAATTGCATTCCTATTATGATACCAATGTTCCCAATAGTAAAAAGGCCTTCCTTTGCACATTGAAGCCATCCAAGCTGTACTTGGCTATTCCAACAATCCTCAAACCATCTGGGGCTAATTTCTACAAGGAGCCACCAATCATCAGGCGAGAGAGTATATTATGGCACGGTTCAGCATCCTCTCCAACGTGGTATTAGATTTGAAAGGCCTCAAGCCGTTTCCGTAATAAAATAGCACGTTATATGATGAGATATATAGAATGCCACCTCGTCTCGTTATCAACAAGAGCTCAAGCTCGCTGATGGACGCTTGATCAAATAATATATCGTCACTTAATACATCGTCACTGTCATCAGACCCTTGAATAGCCGCTTTAATCGCTCACTTCGTAATTTAAAAATATCATGAAGGGAAACAAAAGATCCCTTTCTCTTCCAATAACGAAGCTCGTTATTAATTGGGATAGCCTGGATTTGGGTCTTGATTTGATAGCTTTGTTTGATGAATTTGGTTGGGAGGCCACGCTATCTTCCCAGTGTCCATCTCAAGCTTAGACTTCTGTCACTATGTCATGTTGTTAATGATAATATAACCCACACTATCAGTTATAATTGCTGAGGTGTACACTTCACTCTTGTTGGCCTGGTATAGCGGTTGATACATGTTCCTCCTCGTGGTAGACTACGCAACGTTTGAGTAGTACCGTCGGGAATGGGAGACTCGCTCCTAAACTTCGACATGAAAAAACTTAAATGCCAAGGTGTGCACCGACCACGCCACTGCCGCGTACTGTATTTCCATATTCAGAGGCCACAACACGAAATATGGGTTGATTCCACCTGTAATTCATATCAATCGATCTCCATGAGTGTATCTGTTTCTCGTTGCCCCCGCCACTGGCAGTTCCTCGGCCAGCCAATTTATAGTCTACGTCATTAATTTCCTCCTATCCATTATCCCGGTTAATTGAGTCTCCACATCCAAATCCACACTTATCCGACAGCTACCTATAGCGATCACACGAGACACATGCATGGACCTTCTTTACTTATGGAAAACAAGTACTATGGGGCCAGTATTCGTTGTAATAGCTGTAATAGAACCAATAGTGAGCCGTAGAAGAAGTGAAATGTAATCAGAGTCAGACGGAATTGAGGACACAAAAACAAACTCCATTTTGTATTGGGTTTAAGCTGTTTAATGCAACTAAGCCACACAAAGAAAAGAAACAGGCACCCCAAGGGTCACATGGAGATGAAGGCAGGGTTCACAGTCACTGCTGACCAGGTGCCCCTCTGGAGGGAACCACCCTCTGGCTACGACGGAGACCCGAAGCTTCTCCCTTGGGAACCAGAGATTCGGGCACTGTGATCCCCTCTCTTCTCTCACCCTCACCACCCTCATCACCCTCATCACCCTCCTCGCTTTCCTCGCTTTCCTCGCTTTCCTCGCTTTCCTCGCTTTCCTCGCTTTCCTCGCTTTCCTTGCTTTCCTCGCTTTCATCGCTTTGCTGGTTTTCCTCTCCCCAATGGCCTCCATCACCCTTGTATTCCAGATAGGCTCTTTCTAGGAAGCCAAGAAGTCCTATTCTCATCTTAGATCTGTCGGTCATCAAAGTGACATAGCACCGATCTCCGCCAATCTTTTTACTTGAATCTTTCATGTAGAGGAGAACCAAAGTATCCCAGTCGAAGTATGCGATATATTTCGTCCCGTAAATGTCGGCGTAATTCACAGCTTGTTTGAGCAAGATTTCAGAGCTGCCCTTGAAAAGTGAGTTTGGTCGATACGCCAACTTGGCATTGGGAGGCCTGAATGCCAGCCTAAACTCGTCTGGTTTTATAGTTCCAGGTCTCTTGTAGTCAAGAATCGCCTTGGTTTTACGTGGGTTTTTCTCATCACGAGAACGCCAAAATATGTCCGAGCGAGCAGCCTTAGTTGTCCCTGAAGAGCCTTGGGTGACAGTTTTTTGGTTCCCAAACGCGATGTCTCCGTGATAGGCATGAAGTGCCAAGTTGACAGGGCTCAAGAGTAGAAGAGATGAAGAATAGGCCACATCAGCCTCAACAGTCAAGACGGTAAGGGGATCCGACTTCGAAAGGTAGTCGCCTAAGAGCTTTTTCTTGACATCAGGGTTGTCTAGAATTTTGCGGGCGTGAGGAAGCCAATCCTTTTTGAAAGGGGCGTTGATTCCGAACACTGGCGCCTGTGAACTTGCAGTTGAATTTCCAGATACGTGAGTCAACCTGTCCGGCTTTAACTCTTTGGTTATGTCCACAATGAACTCATTCTTGTCAGGAAGAGCTTTGTTGAAAGAGGTGAGGACGGTAATTGGGGCCATATTGTTGTTGTTGATGTGTGATCGAAGGCAAGATTGGAAGATGATGGTAGAAGATGGTGGTTGGTTGATGAACAATTCATTCGTTTATTCAGGGCGACAGACGCTGTTTATATATGGGAGAGAAAGAGCCGCATTATCGTATGACATATAATCCAGAAAGTTCCATTGATGCCAGCGCTAAGTGACTCCTGTGAAGTTGCCCATCCGCAGGACTGCAACAGGAGCGGATAGGGTTGAATGGAACGCAACGACTGTTAGGCATCAATCCCCCCTTCCCAAAATGGCAGCATTCCGTCTGAGATGAAGCGGGGAGTGGCCTCTTCCATGGCCGTAACCCGGCGGAAGACAGCGTTGTCCAACCAGACAAGGGGTCAAGAAAATTGCTGGCTTAAAATATCACATACGCGCCCGGGGAGTCGAATTGGGCCAGTCAGGTTGTGCCGTTATGCCATCTCCCAATCACAACCAAGATTTTGCATTGACCAACAAACCAATAATGACAGGTATTGCCGGCCACACGGCGGCCTTGGAATCCCACCGACGGTTGCATTCTGTGACTGTGAAAGTGCACTTGTAGGAGTTCCACCAATCGGCACGGCCCCAATGTTGTAGGACCCCGTCTGAGATGAAACGATGAGAGGCCTCTCCATCACAGTAACCGCTAAATGTGAAGCTTTCCAGCTAGTCAAAGGGCACCAAAACTCCAAGGCAATTGTTGCCTTCAAATATCACATGCAAGCGTGCACTGATGTTCAAGTTAGCTCACCAGTTGACCCAGAAGTTTGTCCGTTTATACGTACAGTTAGTATGTATTATAGGCTGGGCACGTATGTATCGCCATCTAACAACGATTTAGCTGACCAACACACACAAAACGAATACGTGACGAACCGGTCGGCGCCAAGGAGGCGTTGTGAAGGTTGCATTTGGTGGCTGCGAAGCCGCAAAAGTTCTACTGTGAGTCATTCAGCAGTGATATCAATCAGAGCGCGCGGTACGTAGCCAATCGAGTAATGTATTTGGTCACATCGTGATGCTGATGCCTGGAGATACCTGGATGTTCATAGCCAAGCTTTCTGTTTGTGGGCCTTCAAAGATATGGCCAGTGGTGGCACCCAAACTATTACGGGCTATGGAGCTGGTTGGGTATTCCTACGCAATTGTGCCAGACACTTGTAAAAAAAAGTCTCAAGAATTGGTTAAATACATGTACAGGCACCGCACCTCAGCGGATTACTCGCAGTATTTTGGGCTACCTTCCAATTGCTGACATTTTCTTACTGAACATGTATGTTGACTTCAGTTGGTAGTTATTTTTGTTCCAACCGGTACCATGTTGAATTGACCACACACCAGGGGCTAGGGTCGCCCGGAGCGCTTCCGAGTGTATCCATCCACCCCCTCAGCTCAATTTGGGATTTGGCTGTTGTGCGTTGGTAATTGGGTTTATTATACTCCACGCAAGACAGGCACAGCTCCGCAAATCGGAAGGTGAAGCTGGCTCACGGCCTGATGTAGATACACGTACGGAGTAAGTCTACGGAGTAATAGTTTCGTATTAGCATGCTGTGCGAATGTATCTATTTTCATTCAGGAACTCAGCTGAAGCGATGTCGCCTCCACCTTCACTAACATTTCTTACCTCGCCTAACCGTTCTGCACATCGGCAATGTCTTGCACCTATGTATGAACTCAATGGCCCGAATGGTGAGATGTCCGCCCCCTCTAGCTCTGTTGGGACCAAATAAAACCGCTGTTACGAAGTCCTCTCCTTGTCTCGACTGGGATAAAGGAATCGTGGCGCTGGGGGTGTTATTATAAGGGATTGCCAAATAGGTATGTTATCATATCCCCCGCATCTCAAGCTTAATGCATTACCTAAGGTGGTGTCCAGAGTACATGCCACAGGGATCTCAGAAGTTAAATCTGTACAAAATGGATCTTGTACAGTTACCCAAGCCACTCACTACATCCATGGAAAAACAAGTATCAGTACATCAATACATTGTACTTCCTAAACGCTGCCTCATACGCTGGAAACTTAACTCTAGTGGTTTCAAGTATATTCTGATACAATACCTTATGTACACCGAACCAATAAGATCGCAGGTATCGAGCGACAAGGCTGCGCAAGCAAGACGCAAGGAGTCCGGCTCCCTGTCAGACATGCTGAATTCGTTGCCACGAGATGTCGGCTAAACGAGGAGACAAGGTAATGGAGTATCTTCACTAGTTCGAAAAAGGCTCGGAGCACCCGTACTACCATCAAAATTTGGCAGAGTAGCCTCACCTAGGCTTATAGGAATAGGCCCACGTCGATCATCTAAGCCTGTCCAAGCCTAGCGGAGGGCGGTATACCCCCGATGACCCATAGAGGCTAAGCCAATGGCCCAAGCGCACATTTCAAGGTCGCTACTCCGCGCACTGTGGCCCAGGACAACGGTGATGGCAATAAAAGGTCACCCACCATCACTAAAGCCACCCCCAAGACCTCAAATCTTAAATAAGTCTTTCCTCAGATTCCTGAGTCCGATTGGCTCGCCATGAAGCATCTCACCACGCCTCTGACAGAGTGAGTCGCGTAGCTGGCTGCACCACGAGTTCTAGCAAATTTGACGACGTTTTGAGAAGTACCATGTATTCCTGCACTGTCTGACTTGTGGCTTATACACTCTTTGTCACAATATATACGACACTATCAGCAGGCCTGCTGAAAGTGTTGTTGGATAACAGTTGTTGGAATAAGCAAAAATGTGTATGCAAGGGAACCTGTGATCTGACGTGAGGTGAAACAGAACGCCGCGCGTTCTGCTTCTATGATAAAATGGCTGGAAGAAAATCCAATGGAAGAGCACAGGGAGGAATTGAGTGGAATTCTGACGCCCTATCTTCGTGATGTGAACAAGCTGACTTACGTAACTGGGTTTTCCAACAAGATGGTGGTTTTCAACATTGCGCTCCCGCCTTTCTGAAGGGGAGAAACAATGATGCTCATGACATGTGAGTCTTCTAGAACACAAATTAATTTGCAAGTTTTACCCAATGTTCCCACTCTCCTAACCGGTGAGACGCATTTGAATGTCACTAATTGCCTGCAATAATGATTCATCCTCTGATGTCCAGCTTGGTATCTCCTTGACGAGGAAAATCTCTGCTTGATGGAGTCTTTCTGCTGCTTCAGCTATCTGTTCGCTGATTTTTGCATCAGTGTTATATTCTGTTTTCTTCAAAACACGCTCCCTGATTGTTTGAATCACGCGAAGGATAGCGTTCGTTGTCGTGAATGATCTCCTCTGTTGTCGGAGCTTTGACACTGTGCTTTTAGCTATGGTGCGCATGAGCCCCGGAATATCGGCTAGCGTCGCTTCCTGCGGCAAGTTTATCGTCGTACATGCTGGCGCGCTCTGAGCTGATTGCTCTGACGGTGGCATCAGCAGCCTTAAGAACACGCAACGCCACAAAGCAACGTCCATCTTCGCTGGAATGGGAATTCCAGCTACCTGATGATAGCCAAGGGCTGTAGAGATAACACCACAGGCGGATTTGTCCGTCTGCCTTATGGGCGAATTGTAGACAACTTCTGGCTTGTCCTCATGTGGAAAATTAGCACCAAAAAAATCCAGGGCTATTTTTTGGGCCTTTTTTTGGTGGTGACCATCTGGTAGTGAATCGTGAATCTGAAGAAAGTCGCGGTGCCCATCCAAGACTCCGAGAACCCAGTGAAATGTTCCCTCAATGAATATCGGTTGCATTATCTTCGACCGAGGAGCCAAAGTTCTAAGGCGAGAGAGAGTGCCTGAGCTCTGGGAATCAATGACACAAATTTCCTCCCCCGCAACATTTTCGAGAATCCTCAATGCATTGTTCACAACGGCGTCGTTTAGGAGACCCTGGGGATCCCTGAGACACCTTAAATTTTCGTCGCTGACCGAATAGCGACATCGTAAAGTGGCTCCATGGTCTTCGTCGTCTGATAATGTAATGGCATGGCAATCGGGTGATGACTGCCTCGGCGCTTTGGTATCCTTAGACTTTGGGCTCTCCCGTGTCTGACTGCTCGCCAGCCTGCACCCTGTCGGCGCCAGCTTAGCAACAAACCCCTGCGATGACGGCTTGTTTGATGAATCGATGCTGCTGCAGTGCATGGAACCAAGTGAGGTGTTGGGTCCTTCCTCATCTCCCACTTGACTTGATGCATCGTTCTTTCGACTGATTGGTGTCTGAGGTGATGTAGATGTACTAGTATGTGCTGTTCTGGGTCGTTTTGCGTCTTGCGCTAAATTGTTACCTCTTCGTTTCCGTCGATAACCTTGTTGCTCAGGAGAAGGGGCCACAGATAGTAGCTTGTCAAACGGATCGTCGAAATGGCCAGCGACCTCTGCGGAAGGTATGGACTGGTCCACCGTGGTTTTGCTCAATCCTGAGTCTCTCACGATGATGGTCTTCTCGTCAACCCGTTCCTTTAGTAAAGGGCCGCTGTTGTCCTCGACGTGGCCATGATTGCCTATGATCATTAGACAGACGACACAAATGCGCGACCAAGGTTGGTTCATACCATGAATAATTTTTATTGCGATCCCTACTATCTGTTTATTTACGGCGGTATCCAAGCGTGTCCCACGACGGTTCACTCCGGGCTCCGCGAACTGTTTTTGGGCCTGCTCCAACGCAGTCTTGGCTTCGCACCAAGGGCACAATTGAGCAAATTCCACCAGATCATCTAGAGAACCCTGGGTTATATTCCCGGGGAAGGCTCGCGACCACTCTTCTTCTCTGATTCCCCACTCATTGAGGGCACGATGTAGCTTTAATGTCTTCGATGGGGGCTGAGGATCGAGTACACGCCGCGATTCTGGGGTTTTCGGTGGAACAGAAGGCTGAGGAGCCATTTCCTTGAGTCGTCCAGAGATGTGAAGGTTACTGTCTACCTTCCACTTGTCATACAAAGCCATGCGTTCGTGTAGCTCAGTTTCGGACATCGTAATGTTGATTCTTGTCGCTGAAGCACACTAACCTCGTTTGTACAACGAGTGCGAAATCGTAGCGGGGAATTGACTACACACTGTGGCCGCATCGACAAACAAACCATTTGCGTTTGAGAGATCCGATACGGATCTCTCTCCATTTATCTGTTCTACGGAGGGTGCCCCCACTGTCTGCAAGAGCTGTGGTATGTTACCACGGAGACCGGGAAATATTCGGGGCTTGATGGAAAGCCTGCTGTTGGTGGAGCTGTTATTTTACCCTGGACTAGTCCGAAGCTTCCGATGAGCACGAGTTCGTTCCAAATGCGGGTCAGATGCGGGTGAACTGTTAGGTATCTGTAGGCACGTTATTCCTCCATTTTAAACGCAGTTAACAGGCTCGTTTACTTCTCTACAGTCTCCTTATGAGAGTATGATTGCGCAGATCGATTCGCTCTCGCTCGTCTAGATGATACCGGTCATACTGATGATCTTAGCCTTCAGAACGCGTTGGGATCTTGATGTTGACCCGGAAACCTGCTTCTGGGATCTTGGCTGGATAGGTGATTGAAGCACCCCTCAAACGGCTTGCCCGAGAGTGGTATAAACGCGTCAAGTAGTAATCAATACAGAGTGATGCGTGATTGCGTGGCTACGAAGTGCGGGGAACCCATGCACGGGATCACAGTTTGACTGGAGCCCCACTGTGCCCCCCGCTACAGCACTAAATATAGAGGTGCCTTGGCCTGCTCGACCCAACCTTCTCCAGACTGAGTGAGTTTTCTCGCATTCCGTTTTGCATTAGTTCGAATTACACGAATGACTTCGAATTTTGACCTCAATGCCTACATATGCAGTAACCCTCCACAGATACATATCATCAGTTGTAAATAAAAGTCTAGTTTGGGAATGAATCATGTGAGCCAGGCAGCGCATTGAAGCACTGGTAGCCACCAATGCGCGGTACATAATGGCTAAAACCCAGTACAAGTTATTTTCGGCTGGCCAGGACGCTTGACTACTTTATGATACATAACTGTAAGCGGCTGATTAACCAGTCTTGACTTCTCGTGGTCAAGATCTGGTTTTATTCGACTTCCTATCCGAGATGACAATCATGTCATTGAGAAATTGGCAAGGAGTTTTGTTGACCGAGTGCCTGAAATGATGTTCAACCCGGCGCAGATCTTGGCATTCCTGCTTGACCACAGGAACTCACCTTGAGAAACAGTGGATAGTGTCTTGGCCTGGGTCGAAGGCGAGGGGGAAGGATGCGTCCCGCTGAGTAATCCGACCGGGGGAACGAGTGAGGCAAGTGAAAGTGAACTGGATCGTGAACTTACCATAAATGACCTGTTTCATTGCGTCAAAGACTGAGGCAATACGAGGGAGAGTGAGAGTCTGGGAGGATCTTATGTATCAGTAGACGAGCGGGAGGGTGCTGTAGTACGTAGGGAGTAGAAGGTGAAATCGCCTGTTTATATACAGGGAAATGAGCTGCGGGTTAAGCAGCCCGTAAGGTAACATGTGAGATATCATATAATCCGGATGTTCCGACAGGACATATAGGACTTGGCTATAAATAGTATTCGTCATTTAGAGCTGTGCACTATTCTTTCTGCTCCTCTATTTGGGGTGCGTGAAGTGGTGGACGGAATTGATGTCGACCGATGACATAACTCTTTATTTGAATGTAAGAATCGGTTGCATACATACATGATATGTATGTACTGTATGCGATATTATGGAGCTATGTGAAGGACAAGGAAGAATAGAACAGGAAAGGCTTAATCTGCCCGCAGGCCAATCAGGCCCGTCCTTGTCTCTGGTAGCAGCTCCGATCTTTGGAACAGGCCATTGGCGTGCGGGGGGCATATGCCACCACCTGTGAGCAGAATCCTGATGCCTCTATTGGTTCGACATCTCTTGCGCATTTCAGATCACAGAAGCATTAGCCATTGGAGTGGTCGGGCCTTCAGGTTGATATACTTACTTGATTAAATAGACTAAATGATACATAAATGCCAAAGATCCTCCCAGCGTACTTCGTAGACTTGTCCACTTCGCTCCAAAAGTCCAAAAACGGATGTTGTCCATTTATCGACTTTTAGCCGCTCGGATTTTGTCCTTCGCATAAAACAGGCAAATGAAAGCCTGACAGTCAACAATAGGCATTTTCTGTTTATGAACCATAGGCCTTTGATGGTTGTTTTGCTGAGAGGGAAAACAATATCCTGCGGTCAGAGGTTGGCTAGTGGCTGCCGCTTTCTCGTCATACCCTATTGCGATTTGCGCTTCGTCTTACTTTCTCCTGTAAAAACTTTCCCGCACTAGCAGCTGTTAGCAGCATGTTAGTACAGGAGCTTTTACAGGTTACAAGAAGCAGCGCAACAGCTGTTGGGCTATCGCCAGCCTAACAGTTAAAAAAATGCAGCAAAGGCATGTTTGGAGAGTTGGCCTTGCGCTGCGTTGCCTGCTTCAAACCGCTGGATCCAAAGACTGAATAGCCTCGGGACCAGGCCGCTTTGGATATCAGATACTGACAGGATCTACAGTAGGTTGGGGCCCTGCTGCCTTCCCGTCAATGTCTGAAAAACAGCACCAGTCGCGAGGGTTTTTCTCCCACTGAGAGAGGCCGACCCCTCCTTTCTAGGGTTTTTCTCACTCGCCGCAGCTGCTATTGTACGGATCCTGGTTGGAAGGGGATTTTGAAGGGTCATGGAGTATATGATTTGGGGTAGGGTTGTGAGAGGAATTTCTGGCTGAAAAAATCCTTCTTTTACCTGGTTTTACCAGGTGCGCATTTGTATCTATAGAGATACTCGACATCACGGCTTCGGCCTCTGTACACTGCGGCTTCTGCCGCGCCCTTCGACCCGCTGACGGGAGCTGGGCTTGACGGCTTTGCCCTTGAGGCTACAAAATCTTAGATAGTGGTCGGATACTAGCCTAGGACGTCCTTTTGCCCTACTGGGATTGGTGGCCTTTGTGCCAGAGGACGTTAATGGGAATCATCATCATCATCATCATCATCATCACCACCTCGTGGGACGAAACAGCAGGCAACGCTTCAGCCGCCGGAGATAGGACGCTGAACACTTGTAGAATCGCCTCCAAGCTGGCCTGCTAATGAGACTACTAACTACGAGGAAACACAAGAAATAAGGAGCGTAAAGCAGCATAAACAGATGAAGGAGATTATATGGGCTCTAGGATATATGACAAAGCTTGAGAAACATACATGTACTGTTGCGACAGGTTTCAGTTATCCCTTCAGTTATCCCTTAACTTGTGTCGGCCTTAATCTATTATCGCCGCCGACCTCTGTGTATTTAAACAGCAGTTATTTCGCTCATTTAGTTAGAAAAAAAGATTCTTCAATTGCTAAATTCCCGAGCTATCTTTGTGCTCGTCGCCCGCTACCAATTGATCGCTGTTGTGTGACACGTTTCCTTCAATTCCTAAAGCCAAGTTCGAAGCTCAACAAGCCTCCAATGCTTACCAAGCCGTTCACAGTCCATATCTTGAAGATGAAGCTCTAGAAATTGCACGGAAGAAACAGAAAGAAATGATATATCAATTCCAGGCTTAATCTTTTCAATTGATTGAATTTTTATCGAGAAATGGAGATATGAAGTTCATGGTGATGTTTCGTGATACGCGGCAACCTTGGGATGGTTATCAATCACAGATCAACAGTATGAGGGCCCATTGAATGCATAAAATGATAGAATTCGACACTCTTGCTGATCCCAAGTTAGGTGGGAAAAGTTGGCACTTAAATACATAAAACTAGGTGGTTTGGAATGAATATTCTTCATAAAGGAGTGATCTGTTGGAATGAAAGGGGTGTTTGGTTGGAATGAAGAGATCTGGCTTCATTACTGAGGTTGACAGTGGTGGCGAAGTTGTGGTGGAGCACTCTATGTAATGCAACAGTCCCTCGATTCCCCCTCCTAACATTGCCATCTTACTAGCAGTTATAGTAAGCAATAAAAGAGAAAAATCCTCCGCAGCAGCTGTTTGCGTTGGTGCAAGAGTAGGTGCCTTCCACACCCATTTTCTGCGAAACAGATCCGCCGCAATAGCCATTGTTCCAAACATCCAAGGTAGGGTAAGGTCTAGAGCTGCTGCTCTGCCGCACGAGCGCACTATAAGCCTGCGCAGAGATATGGATACATCCGGTGCCGCAGCCGAAGTTTTTGACTGAAGCAATGAGAGTGTTCTGGTCACAACTATAGCCACCGTAGGCAGCCACGTAGCGGAACTCTTCGCGCTTAGTAAGGTTGCCTTCGACGCCTAGGTCAAGAAGTTAGCCATCCCCGAGCGTGAAATAGGGTATGTCGTGAGGCGCGATATATGTCAGGTTGTTGGCGATAGCATGCTCGCGGTAAGCCAAGTACTCAGCGCTGACTTGGTACTTGGGGCCATTATATTAGACGACTTTAAGATGAGAGTCGTCTATGTTCAGGAACTCTGTAGCTGTAATATCGGGAGCAGGTACAGCGACAATGTTGCCAGCGGCAGCTACGAGGAGCAGTCCGAGATTAAAGAGGCTCTTCATCTTAGGCAGATAGGACAATGAATGTCAGAAAAGAAGATGAGTTTGTTGGCTAGGTCCGTTTATATACACTTTTAAATACAGAGTACTTAAGGCAGAGTATTCGGCTTTAATTTTTCCTCTAATTAAAGATTAATGCACCTGGTTATTATCCTTTGCCGAGTTACTCCCCTATCTTGACGGTAATTATAGAGTAGAAGCTTGCATACTACTTTATCTCCATAAGTGCAAGGA
>JAOALB010000316.1:0-19454 GCA_025331125.1 Mycogone perniciosa
TAGGACTGGCCGGTACGGAATTGTGGGCTAGACTTGCTAGCAGTGGCAAACCAACAGCTCTCCACATATACTTATACGACTATCCAGCGGTCTGGTGAGATTGATGTTGTTGAGTTCTCCCCATTTTGGTTGTATTGCATAGCCACTTATCTTTCTAGATTGCCCAATAACCTTTAATTTGTACGCACCTCCCCAAGATAGCTAGGTAGTGGTAGTCAGCTTAGTTGCACCTCCCCAAGGTAGTCAGGTGGCGGCAGTCGATTTGTTTGTTTCTATAGTATAGTTTCTCCATTTTCTGGCATCTAGGGGCGGCAGACAGGATACTGAACTATGTTAGTGTAAATAGAATCAAAATAGTTCTAATTCCTTGAGATAATGCAAACTGATATCCATATGGTAGCCCAACAGCCATAAAGGACATCTCTATCACACAATAATAAGTATAAATACTAAACAGCGTCTCCATTCTCAAGCAACCTCACATTGTTCAACACACACAACAAAGTGCCTTTACCTATATAGAACTATCTAGGAGTTAGCGGACACTGCAGGTGAATACTCATCGGCTTCAAGTCCCCTTATTTAGTATAGTATAAATACCATGACAATACTCTTCTGCATTCCATAAAGCCGGGCGTCTTATTAGACTAGGGGTGATACTAGCTTATTTACCCCACACTAGCGGATCTATAATACAGTCAGCATTACAAGGATTTCCTGCAATGATCGGCAGATATACTTACATTAAACTCAGATCCTCAACAATTCTAAATTAGTCCTAATATTATTATATAAAGCTTTTAGGGCTATAGCAGGCTAAATAACTCTATACCATCTAAATATCCTGTAATAATAGTCTTAGTAATCTAGGATATTATAGTAGCAATAAATCCCAAAAATACTAGTAGAAGATCTAGCCTTTATCTGTAAGCACTGCTTCCAATTGGGAAGGTCTAGGCTTACTTTGATTCCTTTCCGAAATTGGAAGTTACTAAAATGCTGCATGAATAGTACCGATTTTCAGCTAGTTACTATCCATTAAACTTTATTGCGGGAATCCCTGACACTTCAAGCCCCCTAATCCCCAGTTACGATACGCCCACTCAGTGTTTATTTTTCTATGGGAGTAGTACTACTAATACAGTATGTATAAGTCAATTGACAGATACGCTATCTTGCCGAAAAAGGAAGTACACAGAAGGTATAGAGTAAGTTGTTTATCTTTATGTCTAGCGCGCTATTAGACGTCCTTGCTAATTGACTTGAGATGGATCCGTTCAGTGGCTAATGCAACCCACCTGTTACACACAAGCAACTGACAATGAGCCGGACTCCCAAGAAATATAAGAACAGCAATAGAATCACACATTCCGGCATCTATGAATTCATAACTATCACTCTTCTCATACCACCGACTTAGAGGGTTCTTTTTGCTGGTTCTCTCTAGCGATTATCCCTTCTACTTCCGCATCATCGCCCTAAACTTTCATGAATACGCTTTCTACGCTCGCAATATCTCTCGCCATTCTCGTCACAATGGCAAAACTTCAAGCCTGCGTTGGGCTTCTTATATCCTGCTTGTCTATCGCAAGCGCCTATCCTACCACTGAGGCTGCTACCTATAAGATTCCTGCCGCTGAGCTTCTTATCGCTGAGTCCATTGCCGCTGAGGCCAATAACGGTACTCTTATTAAGCGGTACAACGATGGGGAGGGTACCTATATTAGTTCCGACAGTGGATACCGTTATGCGTCTGGGGTCAAGTGCTGGACCGACTACTTTATAGTCGGTCAGACCATCACTTACGGCAATTGGTATCCAACCTCAAACAAAGTCTACTGCACCGGCACCAACATATGCCAGGTTGCCAAGATGACAGGAACCCAGACCTGCGAGACATGGTCCATCAACATATCCGTGGGTATTGAGATGAAAATTGTCAAATTTGGCATCAACGCAGGATATGCTTTGCAGAAGTGCCACTCTGCATCGGATACCACATCCTGCACCTGGAATGACGATCAATGCCATATCATTTGGGCACAGCAGCAGTACCTCTCGCAGGGGTCCTACATGCGACGGCGGTGCCATAATCCTGGCAAAGAGAATGGCGATGACTATACGGCCTGGATCCAAAATTTCGAGCACAAATCACCGACTTCGACTATCAACTATGGATGCGGAAGCAAGTGTTCCGATTCGCCTTAGTAGCTCGGCTAGGAGTGGAAAGCAGGTTCCAGGGCTTATTATCGACCCAATCAGTCAATCAACCCAATCGGTTGAATGATACGACTGGAACTGCTGTTGTTGCGACAGGTCTCAGTTACAAGCTTCCCTCCTACACCTACAGGTACCCCACCTTTTGGGTGCCAACTCACCAAAATTCACAACCTCTTGACTAGCTATCAAGAAAAACAAGCTCAACAACGCTCCCTCGCCCCTCCTGGGCACTTAGAGAAAGATGGCGAATGCTATCAGACTCCAAGCGAACAGGGACAACTAAACTTCGCTGCCGCCGGGCGGGCAGCAATCCAGCGACCGAGAAGGAGGGCACTCCTTCGCTCCCGGGACAAGGAGGGACCACGGTCCTCCCGCTCACGCCCAAGAAACGCCGCATCGATGACAAACGCATCGAAACTGACGTCCCCAGACTCAATTTCGGTTCCAACATGAGACCCAGCGTCTCTCTCTTCTCAAAAGGGACCCAGGAAGGTCTCTCTTCCTCCCTCTGGAGCGGGCCGATGGAAGCACCCGCCTTTAACAACGGCAAGCAGTCTACTGCAGCTCACAAAAGCTTCGCGCAGATCGAAGAAATCAACGCAATTTCGAGAGCTAGACAGGAAGTTCTATTCTCGGTAGCCCGAGCTATCGACGACTGCCTAGCCAAACATCAAGGAAAACACCATCTCCCGGCCGCCCTGCAAGCAAGCAAGATGCTCACTGACGCTCTCGAGGGCCTCCTCTCTCCAGGGCCCCTCGCAGACCCCGAGAAGTTGGGCAGGAACCCCCCTCCAGCCCAACCAACAACTATACAGCCAGTCAGCAAGAAGACCCACCAAAACGATAAGCAACATCGAACCCAACCCCACCCTCCGACTCGGACCGACCCGGGCGCCCCGCCGGCAACCAATGGCCCGAAGCGAGTCACGTGGGCCACGATCGCGGCCAAAGACGTGAATAAAATCCCTCCGACAGGAAAAGAAAGCAAACTCACTTCGCAGAACAACAGAGGGCCGGCCCCCGTTGCGAAAAACGAAACAACTAAACAAGACACGACTTCCAAGAAACCTGACGACAGGATCTTCCTCCGGGTCCCCCAGACTACGACTAGAGGAAGATTACTGCTATCGGGGCTAGGCAGGAAATTATTAAAATCGGAAAGCTTAAGAACGAAGACATCACTTACTTCTAGGAGGTGAAGTCGGGCTTCGCACTGAGAACCAACAACAAGGAAACCAGACAGAAAATTCTCGCCCTGGGCCTAACTGCAGAGGCCAGCGGCCTGAGGATTGAGGAAGCACGCGTATGGAGGAGTTTTCTCGTGCGAGGTGTCCTTAAATACTACACCGACACCTCGGGCACCTTCCCCATTGACGCGCTAGTCCCGATCGAGGCTTAAGGGAGCGCCAGGTTTAAGGAACTCCCGGTCTTCTGCCAGAAGGCCCCCTTCGGCGAGACCAGCGACACCTGCCACTACTTTATCTCCTTCGGAGAGGAAGTCAGGATAGGCTTCAGACTCTTCGACTGCTTGGCCCCGGCGGAGCTCCGGACCCAAAAGGCACAGGTGACCCAATGCGACAGGTGCCTCGGCTTTCACAACCCTCGAGGATGCACCAGAACCGCACGATGCAAGAAGTGCGGCAAGCCCGCCTTCCAACACGCCAATGAAAATGGGAACTGCGACCACCCCACCTAATGTGCTAACTGCCTCGGACCTCACTAATCCGACGCTCTAAACTGCCACGCACGCCCAACTATTAAGGACGGCGTGAAGGTGCACGCCACTAAAGAACAACTCAAGAGCATCAGAGAACTCGGGACCCAGGAATTCCAGAAAAGGAACCCCGCCCCCTCTGCCCCCAAGCCCAGACCCGACGCACCCAAGGGAGGAGCTCCTCAGGCCGCCCCGGGCGGGACGACACCCCCTGCCCCCGTATCGAAGCCCCCCCAAAATGAAATCGACCTGACAAACGTCCCTGACGGCTTGGCGAGGGAAAGCTCACCGGCCTGCTCTGCAGTGGAGGTTGCCGATCTAGACGACTCCATGGATAACGCCCCAGGGGAATCCTGTGACGATCCGGGTTGATTCTCAACAGTCAAACCGAGGTCCGTGGGTTTATGTTGACAGAGAGGTCAGGGATGAATACTGAGCAGTGGTAACGTAGTCACGATTCTGTAGAACAGGCGGTTCTGGTGAATGCAATTGTTAACGACTGTCTAAGTAACTGTACTAATGAGTGACAAGCCAGTCGTATATATACAAAGGAAATCCATAGGTGATCACTGGTATCCTAGTGCTAGGACCCAAGGGAAGCGAGGCTAGACTTCTCAACAAGCACTTAGTTATCAATTAGTAAGTCACGTGACCGTATTTCTTAGAACAAGTTCGGATTAATATCGGGCCGTGTCGGCTTAACCCCTCTGGGCATAGCGATTGAAATAATTTAGGAATATAACTCAACCTAACTACGAAGTACTGGTTCCTCGTAATTATCCAAGAAGAAGTCAACGTTGAAAGCCAGGCATTAATTGAACTGACTTTTTTTATCTCAAATTAAAAAACTTTGATTTCATTACAATAGCTTTATTGTTCAATACAGTTAAAACCTGAGTTAGTCTAGGGTGGTAATAGCCCTGGCTGGAGCCTGACATCACGAGATCTCAAACGTGATAACCATAGACTAAACCTTGTATGATAGCTTCTTGCCTCTTTAAAGCACAATACCGTTACTATCCTGACCCCCTATGTCACGTTCCGAGCACGTTTCCCTTATATACAGTTGGTACCGTCATAATAATTGCTACAAATGCGATTATTAGCCTATTCTTTTGCCTGTTGGCGTGACGGTATGACGGTTCGTCACACCCTAGTTCCAGTGCCATGGTAGCATTGTTAGCTATATATATTTAGCCTCGTATCTGGTACCTTATATCTTCAAATATTTACAGATTTTAGAGATATATTGTATAATTTAGCCTTGCGTTATAAAACTGCCACGTTAAATATTGCCTCTGCTTGGAATTTCTTAATATAGCTGGTACTACACCACGTAACATAACAATACATTATGTGATATCTATATACGTATAGCCCCGCTTTACTGATAAGCTAATCAATCAGTATCAGTAAGCCTCTAATCAATCAATCAGTAATCAGTAAGGGCCTTATCAATCAGTACTGATTGTTGAGAAGTCTGAGCGAGGCTTTCCAGAAGCTGGTGGAGGAGGTGAACCCATACGGTCCCCCTCTACAAGACATAGATTGATTGCCTAAACGAGGCTGTTGTACCTAGATACAGAGTGGTTATAAATAGTAATAAAAAAATATAAAAAAAAACTAGTATCCCAGTGAGCATTTGTTGCGATCACTGTGGTAGCGCGGTGATGATTGGCTGATACATCCGATGTTCTTCCGTGTTCCCGTGACCTGGTCTTCGACATGGTCGGGTCGTGACAAACACTCCGTACTTCGTATAGGGGATTAAATAACGCAGTTTCCGCAAGCTAGCGCCACTTTCTGGCCCTGCATTAAGGCTGGCGAGAAAGACTTTTGCCCCCAACCTATATATTAAGCGAGGAATTCCTATTCTTAAAAGTGGAACTATAGATATCTACTCCGTATAGGCCAATTGGGAGACTGCGAGTATATACTACTCGGGATTATACGGAGAACTCATGTTAACAAAAAGTTATTGCCTAAACCTAACGAATCGAGCTAGTTCTATTAGAGATAAGTCCCATTTTATATTTTTGTAACCAAATTGGTATATTTAATTAGAAGTTCCTGGCAACTTCTATAAGTATTGAGTCAACTTACTACATTTTTCCAAATGCCAACCAACACCTACTTGCTATTACATTCAACAACTTAACTTATTTCTCAAATAATTACGTCAAATACCCTTCTAATACCTGATTTCTACAACTTGGTTAACAATATCTTCGAGCCTTTATAGGTATAATACCCTAATATAATACTGGGTAGTTTTGAAGACTAACTATTTCTTTTCCCGACCTAAGCTTAAGAGAATGCGATCAATTATTTTAAAGGCGATTTTTAGCGCCTTATCCCTCAACCTAGTTGTTGCAAAGGGTATTAACTGCGATGGAAGCTCCTTATGTTTCGACTCATGGCGAATTGTTACAGATCACCTCTTGGACATGGTAGCTAATATTGACGGCAATCGCTGGTACAATAATGGGGAGCACATTGCTTGCTACCGGGACGCAGCAACACATTTCTGCGCCTTCTTACAAAATACTGGCGGTGGGGCGCCCGGACGTTCCATTCCCGGTTTGCTCAAAGCAATCCAGAAGCATGGATGCCAACAATGTGGGAGCGTGCCTCTTTTCTCGAACTTCGATGATGTCAACAAATATGGAATGCTTACTATAAACTACGTGAGGGACCCGCACTGCGATGGCCTCTGCTGAGGGATCGCCTTTTCCATCTGTATGCAATGCAGAGGTACTTCCTGGGAAGGGAAGGAGTGTATTGAGGAAGGAACAGACAGAGGACAGATGCAGGACCCGGTGAGTTTTTTTTTTTTTTTCTCCCCTCCATGGGTCCACAGTAGATTGAAAGAATACAACCCTTTCAAGCCCATCTAAATTCTTGTCCACTGTATGATTAACTCTTTCTCCTCTCCAGACTTTCCGATAGGAGGTTCTCTTTGTTTACTCTGCTGGTTTTTGACAGGATTACAGTATAGTCCCAATTAATCTTTGTCTTCCATTTCGATCCTCAAGGCTCTTATAGGCAATGCACTTCGTGATTTGCGTCTCCTGTCTTTAGCTTAGTGTGTATATAGGTTAAGCTTTAAAGTTAAGACTAGTCTTGCAGGCTGTAGGTCCTCTTTTTTAAATCCCAATACTATACGCAGGTTGAACGTCTAGTATACTAATAAAAGTTACACTACAGTACTAGTAGTGGGTCCCGCACCGCGTCAGACACCGCTTGCTTGCTTGGATTCAAATTAATGCAGCAGTCAAGTCCATTCTCAAAACCAACGCGGGCGAGGTTGACATTCCAGTATTGCTTTACACATCAATGCCCATTGACCTGCCGTCGGTCACTACCGTAGGTAGGTGTTCTAGTACAATTTACAATTTATTTATTAACGCCCGGCGGCTCTAGCCGAAAGGGCAACTTTAGCTAGTGTACATATGTGTTTCTCAAGCTTTGCCATGTATCCTAAAGCTCATATAGTCTCCTTTTCCTGTTTATTCTATTTTGCGCTCCTTATTTCTTGCGTTTCTTATATGTAGTAATGCGACAAGAACTTTACCAGAAGGAGTTGGGAAACATACCAAGAGGGTAGACTCGGCACTCCCTGGGAAACACACTCGGCAACTATACATACGACCAACTATCCTGAAAAGAGGCGAGCGTGCTGGCCCAGTTTAGGACAGGAATGGCACGATTAAACGGATACCTCCACCAGATCGGAGCAGCACCAACGAGCCAATGCCCATGCGGGCAAGCGCGAGAAACAGTGGAACACTTTCTCTTCCGTTGCAAAAAGTGGACAGAACACCGTACTGAAATGCTTCAATGCACCGTCACAAGAAGAAGCAACTTATCGTTCTACCTTGGAGGCAAGGCCACTTCAGATGACGATAACTGGGGCCCGAAATATGGAGGCAGTCCGAGCGACAATACGATACGCGATGGCCACAGGCCGGCTCGACGAACAAAGATAAACCGCCGGGGACGAGCCCCACACCTTTATCTTTACTAACCTTTATTAACCCTACTAACTACATACACCAAACATCTCGTGCCATAGATAGCAGGTGCTGCTTCAGTAGCTGAGGATAGGACACTGAACACTTGGAGAAACAGGCTTCAAGTTAGCTTGCTACGTATGTACTAACCCCACGAGACCCCGCAGGGAAGCGACACATGAGCAGGAGGGCAGAAAGTGGAAATCGGAAGGGCTTGAAGGAGACTATGACAAAACTTGAGAAGTGTGTATGTAATATATTAATAGGGCCCTTTTAGTTTATTATGGGGCGTAATAGACTTGTGTGTGTGTGTGATACAGAGTGTGTGTACTACAGGAAGTGTTACAATACAATACAATTTATTAACGCCCGGCAGCTAACCTGAAAGGGCAACTTTAGCTAATGTGCATGTGTGTTTCTCAAGTTTGTCATATCTCCCAAAAGCCCATGCGGTATTTATGGCCTTTTTTTTATTGTGCCACCAATCGTTTCATTTCATAGGCAACTATCCGCCTGTTTTTGTTCAGAAAATTAGTTACATAGAGCACAGACTATATAGGTGCCACATGCGACTTTTACCGTGCCTCTACTGAAGTCGATATGTACACACTAAGCCAGACGTGGCCCCCAGACAGCTTATTGTTCTTTGTGTGCCTGTTTTTTTTTTCGCAAGGCAATTTTTGGATTCTTTATAATATGTACCACAGCTATGTATGTACATAGCGCCCGCAAGTTGTTTGTGTGTGCTTATATGTACTCCGTATCCCGTGCATAACTGGTATGTATATTGAATACTCCGTACGTTTAACAGCTATGTCGTAAGAAGATTACCATCAATTAGTAAGCATATATTTAACCATTAAATTCTCTGTCCTTTCACTTTACTGTACATACTAGGCTACCTTGCTAAAATGTTTCCCAGGACAATAGAATTCCCCAGGATACAGTAGAGGCCGAAATGAGTGTCCGCATTTGTATGTATAGAAAGTTTCTGGGCACAGACCATGCTTCTAGTTTCCGTCGCCGATACTTCTATGAATACAGCCTAATCGTGCTTTGTTAATGTTTACTTAATATTACGTTAGACCAATTTCGCCATCATCATATAAAAGGGAACGGCAAGAAATAGCCGAAAGCCGCTCTAAACTCGTTATCAATAGAAAAACATAGATCTATAAATGATATGATTTAAAGTTGCTGTCGCTGACTTTTGGGAGTAAGAAGGATCAAAATCCCAATTTATAACACTAAAAAGCCATAACTGGCTTTTGTTAAGCTAATGTTAAAGAACAACCTGCCAAGCTTTATTGTACAGTAATGGCTACAGCAGGCAGCAGTCTGGTCCGTGCCCAGAGAGTTTCTAAATACACAAACGGCGGACACTCGTTTCGGCCGCTACTGTATTATAGTTTCCCAGGACAGTAAAGTTTCCTAGGACAGCACAGTTTCCCAGGACAGCATACTGTCACGATCCAAGCACGTTTCCCTTATATACAGTTGGTACCGTCATGATAATTGCTAGAAATGCGATTATTAGCCTATTCTTTTGCCTGTTGGCGTGACGGTATGACGGTTCGTCACACATACATAGTGTCCTAGGAAAGTGCTTCATTACGTCCTAAAAATAAGTCAAAGGAGCACTATTATTACATAAATTCCGTAAAGCCCTTCCATTGTCCACTTTCTGCTCTTTCCTGTGAATGTATCTCTGCGGGTCTCGTGGTTTAGCGATAATATTAGCAAGCTAGCTTAGAAGCTATTCTACATACAGGTGTTCAGTGTCCTATTTACAGCAGCTAAAGTGTTGACTGCTATTCATGGCACAAGGTGGTGGGTGTGTGTTAGAGGTATTATGCAAGTGCTATCCATCCCCGCGGTTAGTTTACGTCAAGTTGCCCGGTGGCCATTGCGAACCGTATTGCAGCTCGCACTGCTTCTAGGTTTGGCGTCCATTTTTGGTCGTGTAACGGTGATTTCCCTCCCAAGTAGAAGGAGATGTTGCCTTGTTGGGTTTTCCGACAATACCATTGAATGTACGAAGTGCGGAGTGAGCTTCACGCCCAAAGGCTCTGGTCAGAAAGAATCCAAGTCCTGACACACCATCCTCAAGAGTGGAGCTTCAACAGGCCACGGTCTTAGAATCTGTTCAACCTTCTCAGCCCAATCATCTGACCAGTCGAAGTAGGTAAAACATAGCGCATATTCCCAGTAACTGGGGTACCAACCAGCAAACTCCCAGTCCAGAATGGCTGTAACTTCAAAAGGCCCACATCTTTCTCCATCAGTGTCGTCGCTTGCGCCCCTTGCTCTTCTAACAAGAATGTTCTTGCGTTGCAGATCCGAATGTGTGAAGATACTCAGGTGGCCTCTCAACGTCTTCGACAGATGGCGACCAAAGAATTCCGTCATCCAGCCGCGCCGATCCCACAACTCCCAATTCCTCTGGGATCGCAAGATAAGGGCGCTACAAAAATCTTGTTCCTCAGAAAAAGGTCCAGTAACGTGAGGATCTTTGCTAGGTGAGAAGAAATAGTGATGGGGTAAGGGTCCGCCAGAGACTCCGCCAAAAACGTTCGGCGCTGGCAAACGCCGCAAGCTATCAAAAGCCCGTCGCAATTGACCCACGATTTGCGATTTTTCATCGTCGGAAAGAGTTGGCCACACGTCGCTAAGTTGATTTCCAGGTACAAACTCCATGATAATGTAAAGCTTTTCATCTTCGCGATACATAGCGTACAGACGCGGAGCTGGGACCTCTTTGGCCTTCTCCAACAGAAGCAGAGCGTGTCCTTCGTTTTCGAACACAGTCGGACCATACTTCACCACGAATTTCTCATTGACGAGGACCGTTCGTCGCGAGCTTGGGTCGTAAATGCTCGGAAATTCTGTGGTGGCTGCTTCAATCTCTGCCGTTGAGGGCAGAGCGCAGGGAAGCTCGTCCTGACTGCGGCGCCAGGGAAGAGTGGGCATGATCTCTGATAAATTCATTGTCTGCCGCCTCAAGGATAAAGGTAGGCAAATACTTGAAATTTCCGCAGAGAATCTATTCAAAATAAAGAGGTTCAAGTGCGTGTTCTGGATTCAGAAAAAACGTCAAGAAACCAAGGCACGCCGGCAAGTATTATCTTATGGAATCCGAGTTGCATCCGAGGTAGAACCGAGCCTCAGACCAATCAGGCAACAAGCGGCGGGGAAGCGCTTACAACCGTCAGCTCAGGAGCACGGCCCCTTTGCCGTGGCACTTCATGCTCCGTATGCTGTTTTCACTGCTGTTGATTGGCTATTCCTCATGCCCACTACGCAGCAGATGTGACGAAAAAGTGAGGCGTCATAATGGCCTAGCCCGGTGAGGAACACGGAGTACTTCGTAAATATTCCTTAATTAGTCACTGCTCAATCAGCCAATAACCAGTCCCCATTGGCGCCGAAAGAGACATCAGCCTGCAAGCCCAGCATCGGAAGAACAACCATCTCTAGAGCCTGCTCCGTGATGTTGGTTGCACAGGGACGAAGTTGGCATGTCCAAGCATATACGAATCGGACTCATCGGGAATGGATCATCCTTAGCAGCAATCTACGCGATGTATATATATCCCGCCAGCCCCCCTTTGGCAGAACCAATTTACAGAATCGTGACACTCGTTCACTCAAGATAACACGCCAATTCCCTAGTTAGCATAATACAGTTCGTCCCTTGAGAAACCATCCAAAAGGTCACAGAAGTACGTAAGTATCGACTTCTCCTATCAACGATGTTTTCTCGTGTTGAATGTCCCTTATTGACAAAAGCTAGGCTATTATCGTGTTCACGAATATCTCTGTCGCTTGCTCTGAAAATGTCGAACTCTCAGCAGTACGCAGTTTACAAGCTCAAATTCAAACTCGCCATCCAAGACCCAGACATGCCAGGTCCTCGCTTTCACACTCTCGTATTCGTCGAGACAAATGCCCAAGGCTCAGGCACCGGTACAAAGTTCCACGTCACCGGCGATATCGTCAAGGGAATGTACTATGAGTCAAAGCCATATCACCAGCCCGAGAAGTCTCAGACCCTGCATTCGAAAGAATTGATCGGGTATACCAAAGCCGCTGATTTCCCCAAAGAGTGGGACGCCCTTCTTAAGGGAGTCCCAGCACCACCAAAGCAGAAAGCTTTCAACACGAAGACTATGAAGACTGAGCCGGTGAAGGTTTGGAATCCATTGACATTCTACGACCCGGGAGAACCTCGAAAGCCCTTGATGAAATGCACCGAGTGGACAGAGCAGCACGCAATTCCAGCTCTTGTGGAGAAGGGTCTTATAATTAAGAAGTCATCTTGATGTACCGTGTTATTACATGACTGTCATATGAAGGCAAATACTTTCAAACGCTGCAACAAGCAGCCAGCATCGCCAAGAATGAGCACACGCACCATTCAACATGTGCCAGATCAGGCTGGAGGGATTTGTTATCAAGCTTGCATTCAACCGCAATGCAGAAGGGTCATCTGCCGTTCATTTTGTTATATATTTAAAAAGCTGAATTAACCCACGCCGTTCACAAGGAGCCTAATTGATAGCTAGTAGTGAGTTCGTGCATTGTATAATTAATCAGTTTGCATTTCGTATATTCGGACAATTTCTGTCGGATAACGTCGGTCTGATTGTTAGAACAGGCAAAACTGTATATACAAGAGAACCGTTATCCGATGTGAGGTGAAATAGAACGCGCGGCGTTGTGTTTCTATGATAAAATGGTTGGAAGAGAATCCAAGGAAGACGGGAAAACAACAGGTCATATGGAGCAATTGAGTGGAATTCTGGTGCCCTATCTTCGTTATGCGACAAGCTGACTACGCGACTGGATTTTCCAATAACAGAACATAAATCCCAGGGCATGACGCTGCCCAAGGCCGCGACGTACCTGTCCCATCGCAGCTTTCAAGCAGGGTTACATTGCATCGCTGTATTGCACATTAAGACATTGGAGGGCATTATGCTTGATGTCTCCTTCGACCTTGATGCCCCGAAGGATTAGAATAGTAGCACAACAGCACGACAGAGGGATATGCGGAGAAGAGACAACGAAGCGCAATATCCAACGTAGGTAGCCTCCGTTAGGGGTCACGAAATTGATTTATCCCTAGCTCGGGGGATAGTAATTGCTGAGTGTTTTCCTTTGACATGGTGGAAGCAGTGATGGCACTTCACTAGTAGATAGAAGAATATACAACCGCGTCCTAATCTTTTTATATGTTGTTCTACCCAATCCACCAACAAAAACACCCATCAAATATCAGCCCTTGTGGCCTCTCTGCCTCTTTTCCCCATGTGCTTCTCCCGAATATGCCGACTTACGTAATCCTTCCGCTTATATTCCTTGAGACATATGTGACATACGCTTGATATCTCTTGAAACCCTTGTTTTACAGCCCAATCAGAGTGTTCGGACCAAATATGCCGCAGTATTGCCTTACCAAAGTCTCCCCCTTTGTCACATCCTGGCTTGGGGCATTTCATTGGCTTAGTGTGTTTCCTTTTGTGACGACTTTTTGTTGGAGTTAGCCTTAGTGTGGATAACCGCGATAAGGAAATTAAGGAAAGGGGAGGAGCGGTTAGGGGGTAAATATATCACCACAAGCTGGGAAATAGGGACCAGACGGATGACCAACTTTAGTAGGTGCTGAGCCTGAAAAACACGACCGCAGCCTATTTCGTCACAGGGAAATTCTCTCAGATTGTTATTCCTCGGTTGTTCGGGTTGGCCCATGCTGCGGGAGGGCCCAGTCAGATCGGAGCTAGTGAATTGATGATCCCCAAAAGAATCAGGAATAAAAGTATCAAAAGAGAGCGAAGCAGAATATGTATGGAGAGGCAGAAGGAGAAGAATCATCAGGTGATATAGAATAATGATTGTCCTGGCCATCTAAATTGTATGTAAAACGCTTTTCGGTATCTTGAAAGGTAAGCCACTTCAGGCTCTTCTGCTCGAAAAGGCGGGCCTAGTATGTGGGAGGCCCAAGACGACGGTTAGTGTTTGGCCTTGGTGGAAGTACTAGGGGTCTCAGATTCGGCCATACCCTTGCCCACTTCGCTAGGACACGGGGGGCGCGTGAGTAGGAAAATTGCGGTTGACTGGGAAAAAAATTTAGGTACTTTATTTCTAGTGTAGATAGATAATACATATATCTACATACAAATATACACTAAATCTCATCTGTCTCGGCTCCGCCTTCAACATCGCGGACAAGTTCATCGCAGAGTTTCACCTCACCAAACACATAGTTCATCTCCGCCTGTCGCAACAATAACAGCCACATTGGCACATCCCACTTCAGAGAATCCCAACAAGAAATAAGTGGCCATCCACCACTCCGAGTACAATCAAACAATCCATTCGATGGATCCGGAAGAAGCACTCTTGTATCAAATGGATGTGCCCTCGCCTCCATTTTCACCAAAACAAAATACTCTCCGCGCGTAGTCAACACTGCATAAAAAATGAAGGTCTGACCATGTAATCGACCCCGCAACTCTCGAAGCATCTGTGACGGCATCACAATCCCTGATTCCGATCCCACCCATCGGAGAAAGAACCAGCGTCCACTCCACTGGGCCTGCTTTAATGACCCGCATTCTGGATGAAGACAACAGGTCAAACACTCTCCAGACATCTGTTGACAGTCTTCAATCCTCCGATCATGCTCCATGATCTCCACATCTAATGAGCAGCTCCTGCAGGGCCTGTCCCAACTTCTAGCCGATACCACGCGGTGGTGCAGAGGGACGAAGGACCTAACGTTAAATAAGTGCAGCCAAACGTTCCCTCTACCCAATCCAACTTGGGTCAGTGATTGTCTTTCTCTACTAAAGAAAAGAAGAAAGCCCATACCTTTTTACGAACGTGGTGAGGACGTGGCGCTTGCGCGGAGTATGCCTTAAGCATAAAAGAACCCCTCTAAAAGAAGAAAAAAAAGGGAACGGTTCTATCTGGTTGATGTGCTATGCCCATGGCCTTTATATAACTCTTGGTGCTACAAACCTTACGCAATCACTGTAAAAATGGGCAACCTCTCCGCAACGCTGCCACCAATTCAATTCAATTTGTCTCAATTCCGAATCGAGGGCATCAGGATCTAAATTGCAATTTGGAAAGTTCAAATTGAATTAAATTGATATAATTGTCTGTGTCTAGATAGCTAAGATTTCGGAAAATCCTTATACCGGCTCTAAGGTAATAGAACAATGATTATGTTGGATTATGATAAGGAAGATAACGATAACGATATCTTTATCTTTATCTTCGTTGTCTCTATCGATAAGTATGATAAGCCTCAGCATTTAACCCGAGGTTATACCGAGCTTACCCTAGAGGTAAGAAAAGTCTTTTAACTAAGATAAAGGAAAATAAAGGTATAAATTTTTTGTCAAAAAATGCCTTATAAATTGAATAAATTGCAATTTCCCCTTGATATCAAATTGAATTGTGAGAATCGACCATCAAATTGAATTAATTGAATTAAATCGAGGAAATTGAGTTGTTGGCAGCGGTGCCTCTCCAGACCTTCTGGAGCGCGTCCTTGAAAAAGCGTGTGAGGCAATACGGTAAACCTTCTTAAAATTATATTAAGAGGTGCTTAGGGGCTGTCTGAAAAGTAGACGATTCAAGGCAGGTGCTGCTGCGATGCGGGCGAATTTGTGTTGGCGCGACCATATGCCTGCAGGTATTTGCCCCATCACGACACGCGTCACGACGCAACCGCGTCGCTCCTCAGCCGGCCTCGTAGTAGCTATTCTACCACAAAGAGGGATTTGGGTTATGAAATCCACCCGACTCTTTGAGTGTTTTAATCGAGAGACAGGGTATCCTTGGGCTCGGCCAGCTATGGGTCTACAGGACGACAAGAAATCGCAGCGAAACCTGCGCGCTGTTGCCAGGGCTGGAGTCCTCTTCCTAAGTGTCCATTCTTACTGTAATGGAAGTTGTTAACTGGCGTCTATAGGGTGATCGACGGATCTGTTAAGGCCACGAGCGGCTATAGAACAACCAGGCTACCCTACGAGACGTTCAGACAGCGCACCGCAATAAGAACACATAAGGAAGAAGCGAGTCGGGGCCCCGCCGGCTGGGCGGCCTTGACTTCCCCCATTGCAAGACATGGTCGGTGGATAGGAGGAGACTCCATTCGTAACCGGAAGCTAGGCCTGGGGTTGCCCACATAACCTGGTGGGCTGTAGCAGTATACCAAGACCAGAGAAAGGATCGGGTCCGGCTCGCAACCGGGCTTCACCAGTCGTTGGCTGATCGCTTTAAGGAGTTGGTATATTGGGTCGAGAGGACGGAAGCGCATGTCGGTCAGTCAAGAGATCAAAAATCCATATCCCGGCTCGCACCCGGGGCGGTCTCGCTACGAGATCGTGATGTCGTCGCTGAATAGAAGCTGGCCACAGCCTCCAAGTACCAAAGGCCCACCTTACAACTGACTCAACCTACACTTACCACCTTGTGGGACGAACAGCAGGCAACGCTTCAGCCGCTGAAGATAGGACGTTGAACACTTGTAGAATCGCCTCCAAGCTGGCTTGCTAATGGAATTACTAACTAGGAGAAAACGCAAGAAATAAGGAGTGCAAAACGGCATAAACAGGAAAAGGAGACTATATGGGCTTTAGGATACATGGCAAAACTTGAGAAACACATGTACACTATCTAAAGTTGCCCTTTCGGCTAAAGCCGCCGGGCGTTGATAAATTGTAAATTGTCCATTAATCCCTGACGTTAGGCTCCTGGTTGCCTGGTTCTCCAGCTTGTCCAACTTCGCATATTTGTGTCAGTTCGATTGGCTGGTGCGCCAGTGCCCCATTGCCGCCATTCCCAGGAAGATGCGAGGATCGCCATCAATGAATCCAATGTAAGATATCATTTACCGCGGTTGGCTGTGTAGGGGTCTGCTTTGACTAACGGTATGTAAAGTGAGGCTGTTGAGGTTGTGTGTGCTCCACACTTGGCGAAATGACTGAGCAGCATCAGATAGTTTTGATGATCACATGGCAACCCCACTTTAGTTCTACTCCATTGGTTACGCCACAGACGCAACCCCAACCCATCATATCCCATCCTTGGCGATAGCAAGTTCTTCACTTTGTGTGTTGAAATGCATCTGCATGCCTCTATATACAATACCCTCTTTGCTTTCTGGGAACACAAACGATCTGATCCTCTGCGGTTCAGAATTCCATCAATAGCCCCGACCGTCTGGGCAACCGAGCGATCATCCCAGGAAACTCCTAGAGTCCGATAGGAAATTCGCTCGACATCTCCAAAGGTCGAACAAATATGACACAGAACACGACCATAACAAAAGCCGACCTGGTATGATACTTATCGTGGATGTGAAGTGGACCTGGGTCTAATTCTAGCAGGAAAGCCTTTGGCAGCCCTTCACGACAGTCTCATTTCAGGATTCAGATAAGAGGGCAGCCCATCATATCGATGCATCCGCAATCGAACGATCCTTTGCGTGCGAGTCCTGCGAGGAGATATTGTTTCAAGATGGAGACAGCTCAACTCTCTTTCGAACAGCGGGAAGTGGACAAATGAAGCTGCCACCTGGCATACGCGTTAGGGCAAAGGGAGGATCAGCCAAATGTTCATGACCTATAAAGAGAATTTACAAAATGGTAGCATGATGTCCAGCCAACGGTGAGACTGATCATCATAAGCTGTGCTGGGTACACGTTCACCTTCAAACACCTCGTCTCAATCTCCCCAGTATCCTGACTCCATGTATGGCTACTGGTGATAGCTTCGAAGACATCGTTACCGAATGCAACGGCGATCTGATTCTTCACCGCGCATCCCACCGAGAAGTGTTCTTGCTCAAGTCAGTGCATGTTTAGTCTTGGTCAGCAGGCGACCTACCAGCATCAATAGCACCGGTCCCTGCCCAGCCGAACAACGTTTGAAGGAGGTTCTGATCAAAGGGAATCATGACTCGAATCAGACCATCCGTAGACTCCTCCGAAGGTAAAAACGTCGTAATGTAGCTACGGAGTGATTTGCTTAGCAAACGAGGGAAGATTGACGGCGCCAATCCTGGTTGGAGGACCTTAGAATAGCACCATGACGGGTTTCGTCCTAGGGAATACTGAAGGCTAGGCCATACGGTACCATTGACCATTCGCCTCAGGCTAAGGTGATCTATCGCTTCGTCAGCGTCCCCCCTACGTTGTACATGATCAGAACATACGCTTCAGGAACTCTTCGTCAACCACAGAATTCAACACAGCCTTGTTTATTTCGTCGCTTTTGACAATGAGTTTGACACTGAGTTGTGAAGCAATAGCCGCTTGTTCTAGGAACGCGTCAAAAAGCTCCTTCCTCATAGTGTCAAGAGTCTTCTGGGTTAGACAGAGACCGCAGATAGTCAGTGTAACAGAGTCCAATCCCCGGAGCGCTACTATTTTTGGTTCATGCTGCTTTTTTGGCTTAAACACAAAGTTAAGCAAGCTCGACAGTCGCCCCAATGCAACACGACTGAAGGGGAACTCCTTCGCAGGCAACAAAAGTTTTGCTGCTTCAGTCTTCAGCAGGTGCTGTTTCAAAAAAATCAGTGCCTGGTCCAGAGCCTCTGGAGATAGGACCTGGGGATTGTAATCGTCCAATGAGCTGATTATCTGAATATGGCTGTCCATGGCTTAAAGCACAACACGCCTTGTGTGACGAGGAAAGCATTGGGGGAAAATTATCTAGCTTTTGGAGAAGTCTTGCCACCGGAGGCAATCCTTTCCAAACGAGGCGATTGGCCAATCCCAAGCTTCATCCTTGTGCAACACGCCAACTACTTAAGGAGAGCCAATTTGGCCTCAGCAGTGCTTACGAGCATTCAACAGCTATGCCAAGAAAACGCGAAATAGAGCAACAGAAACAGTTTTTATCAAAGATATAACAATACATTCTAGTTTCTGTCCATGGGCACTGTCGGTGTTATGTCCGCGGCCGCAGTAAAGGTAGACAAGCCTAATAGTCAGATCTTCCGAGGCACGGCGTATATGGTCATATGCATGCTGTTGGCTAGAAATCCCAACATGAATGTGGCTTACAGGGATAGCTTCGCGACTGCATATTCAGGGCGGAATACGATCTCATCGCTTTTGTTCGCATATGCCGATCTGCCCGGCTCGATCAGCCAGTGGGAAGAAATGATGTCTTGTTCTCTCCTCTGGAGAATAAAGCAGTGTATCGTTTCTGTGGAACGACTTGGATGTCTATATAAAGCCCACCGGCTCCAGAGCACATCCTGCATTCATGTCTTCATCTCGTCTTTGTGCACAAGAGATAACAGCTAGCATATTTGTCTCTTCAGCTGTTTCACTCCTACCTTCGTCTTTGTCCTGTCAGTGGCCTATACACAGAACATCTTACTACCAGTCAACCTTAACTTGAGCTTAAAGACATAATTATAAGACCAAACATGGCATCCGATAACGCCTTCGGCACCATTTATTCTCAGGTGTCCTTCTTGG
>JAOALB010000317.1:0-19018 GCA_025331125.1 Mycogone perniciosa
TAGTTTTCGAGGCCTCTTGTGCGGGAGGCAGTGTGTTATCGTCGGCTATACCTCTCGCGAGGCGGTAGCCGTGCCTCTAGGAGGCAGAGTGTCGTCCATTGCCCTTTATCAGGCAATATGCTAGCAGCAGAGCTGCATAGATGTCGTCACCAGCTCTCGAGGGAGGTGAAGCTCTCCGAATTCCTCCCTCTTTGTGCGCTGTTAGGGCCCGGTAAGCCCAAGCGGAGAGACAGGCCAGTAGGCCTGCAAAATTTACCCCGCACGTCAACAAGCCATAACAGCTGTTAGCGTGGGAGAATTTTTACAGGGGAGAGTTGCACTTATCCTAGGTATCCCTTTAGCCTAAAAGAGTATATTTAATATATAATTTATATCTTTACTTTATTTATTAGCAGGAGGAAAAGTTATTCCTAGTAATATATTTAATTGCCGCGGATTTAAAAGTCTTATATCGCTGCCTTTAAGTCGCCTCATATACTCTTAAACGATTATTAAACAGTTAAGTCTTAAAGTGCCTGTATTATAATATTTACTATATCTAATATGTTATAGGCTTTATCAATTATTCTATTAATCAATATCTTTAAATCTAGGATTAAAGTACCAGTTATTACAGTAAATAAATTCTTATTGTCTATACTTTCTGTAATATTGGTATAAATATAGGGATTAAAGCGGCTTTCTGGGAGTAAGGTTTTCTTTCTTTCTTTTAATCAGCTATCGTCTTAGTCTAACTTTACTGGGATATCCTAAAATCTCCTACTTAATATATTAAGCCTTACTGCTTTTAACCTAGGCCAGTAAATAATCCAGAAATTATATTAAAATAGGAATTTAAACTAGCAGGCTTATCTTTAATTTAACGCTTCAATAGTCGTAAAGTATTCTAAGTTCTTATATGTCACGACCCGACCATTATAAGAACGTGACATGGTACGTACCCGGGGGAACCTCGGATGGACGAACCAATCAGCATTGGATCACTCGGGTCACCACGAACTATAAAGTGATCCCAGTGAGCCAACGGAAGGACTCACCATGGATCGTCAGGAAAACAAGTGTGATCCAAGGTGATCCAAGATTATTCCCTTTGTATACATACGACTGGCTTGTCACTCATTTAGTATAGTTACTTAGACAGTCGTTAACAATTGCATTCACCAGAACCGCCTGTTCTACAGAATCGTGACTATGTTACCCTTATCCCTTGAGAATCAACCCGGATCGTCACAAGTATCTGCATGCATTTTCAGCTATCTTTTCTTTAAATAGCAATATTCGTTATTATATACTTTGATTATAGAACTCGTATAGCCACTATAGCTCGTTACTGTTAGAGCCTGTCCGCTCTATATATGCCTCTAATACTTTAATCCAGTACTGCCTAGCCAGAATCTTAACCTTCTTTCCGTTATTAATAGACAGCTATTTCGAAAACACTAGAATATCGCTAGGTAGAGGGGCAGTTCCAGTATACCTTAATCCCAGATATATCATTATATTGCTTACATCTCTGCGACTGCATATTACCTGGAGGTAATGCTCTATTGCATTTCAGTTAAGCCCACCTTATATAAAAATACTATAAAGCTTTTATATATACTGCGAATTTATTAGTCGATTCTGCCTAAAAGTCTATTTTGCTGTTAATGCATCTACTAGTATCTGCGCTATAAGGATATAGTATGGCCATGCTTGCTCTAGGGTAAACTCTCTATTATTAAATTACCTGCTGCACGCGCGTTTACTGGCAGAAGTGCTAAAAGTATTATTCTTAAAGCCTAAATCTCTCTATTATTTCTATAAAGTAATAGCCAGTAAGTCTATTATCTAATATTATTATTAGGTGTATAGCTTTATAGATATTATTATCCTTAGCTTTCAAGTTAACTTTAATATTAGCTAAAATACTTAAGAATAAATTTTAATCTGCCAGCTTAAAACCAAGCACTTATCCAGGGTCCTTTATAGGGATTATAAGCTGCAGTATTATTTGTTATTTTTCTATATTTATTAATATACTATAAAAGACTAGCCTTACTTAGCTACTAGGTTATATATAAGGTAAGTGGGTTAATGTCACGACCCGACCATGTCGAAGACCTGGTCACGGGATCGCGGCAGAACGTCGGAACCTCCAACCAATCATCGATGGATCGCGGCTACGAGCGCGATCCTATAAGAGGGATCACTGTACGAAACCGTGATCCTGGATCGTCGGGACCACCATGATCCAAACGATCCGAGTACATTCACTATATATCTCCTTTGTATATAAGACTGGATAAGTCACGATCTTTAGTATAGTTACTTAGACAGTCGTTAACACAATTGCATTCACCAGAACCACCTGTTCTACAGAATCGTGGCTACGTTACCCTGCTCAGTATTCATCCCTGACCTCTCTGTCAACATAAACCCACGAACCTCGGT
The DNA here is from genome assembly GCA_025331125.1 of Mycogone perniciosa. NCBI lineage: Eukaryota > Fungi > Ascomycota > Sordariomycetes > Hypocreales > Hypocreaceae > Mycogone > Mycogone perniciosa. The sequence continues at coordinate 2,434 of JAOALB010000317.1, forward strand.
TTGACTGTTGAGAATCAACCTGGATCGTCACAGTTAAATAGCCTGCCAGCGCTTTACTACTTTAGGATAGTAATAATAAATATAAGTCTATATTATCCCTTTATCTTTATACACTTTTTAATTCTCTGCGCCTTATCTTTTATTCTATTATTTAGTGCTCTTTTATCCTTTATATATATATAGCAAACTATATAAGGGCTATATTGTTATAGGCTTTGCCTTTTATATATAATTTGGCTATAATAATCCAGGTCCCTGGGATTTGCTTAAAACCTTAATAGGTATAGTTATTAACTAAACCCGACCGAGAAGTGAATTTATTCTCTTTTGCAATTTTAGCTAAGCTGGGAAAGCCTGCAGACAGCGGCAATAGACCTGCAATCTTGCTATAACTAAAGCCCTAGTATAGCTAAACTATTACAGCTATACTAGTAAACCAGCTATAGCCACTTTAAGATAAACTGGTGGTATTTATATATTCTATACTAATCTTAATTATAAATTATTAACTTAGCTCTTCATATTAAAATATTAATATAAATAACTAAATTTTAAGTCCTGTTTATATTATTAAGTAAGTGCAAGCCTACCTGTTAAAAAGGAGGGCTAAAAGCAAGGATTTCTGTGTAATTGGGTAACCTTCCTATTCTGGCTAGACCCGGAATTAGGCCCGACACCAGGACCGAGTTCCGGAGGAACTTCGGTGTAAGTCAGGAAATTTCTGTTATCCTCAACGATAACAATTGAGCTAGGATCGGCTACCCCGCCTACCCTAGACTCAATACAATGGGCATAATGGCTATTGTGAAAAATCTGACCAAAATGGTTTCCTGTTTGTATGGCCGTGAGTCGATTTGACCGATTTTATATGTAAATGAATTTTGCGGAAAATAGGAATGCGGCCACGAACCCAATTCTGCCACCGCACACCTATTATTAGGTCGGAGGACTATTGTAGAAGACAAAGCATTGTTCTACAATCACTTCTACAATCCAGCCGCACATCACTAGATATTCTATAGCTTTCTAGCTATTAGTTCAGTTACAATTAAATTGTTCATCCATTGTTAACCCAATTAGACTCTCAGTCGTTTCCTCATTGCTGCGTTGTATGCAGCTTCCTAGAAGCTACATATAAATGAGGTTCAGTATAACCTTGTTATTTTAACACTACCTTTTAACCTAATATACAGGACTCTTTACCGCCAAAGGATAAGACTATTTAACCCCAGGGAATAAGATTCTTATACCCTAAGGGACGAGATTCTTTAACCCTAGGGGATAAGATGCTTGTACCCCAGGGGACGAAATTCTTTAACCCCAGGGTATAAGATTCTTTAACCCTAGGGGACAAGATGCTTATAACCCAGGGGACGAAATTCTTTAACCCTAGGGTATAAGATTCTTCAACCCTAGGGGACAAGATTCTTTAACCTTAGCGTATAAGACTGTTTAACCCCAGGGTATATAGTTATAAAAGCCAAAAACATAGGCTTAACTATATAGCTAAATAGGACGTTAGCCTTAACTATCCCTCCTTTTCTTTTTTTTTCTTTTCTTTACCTTTTCTTTCTCTATTTGTGACGAACCGTCATACCGTCACGCCAACAGGCAAAAGAATAGGCTAATAATCGCATTTCTAGCAATTATCATGACGGTACCAACTGTATATAAGGGAAACGTGCTCGGAACGTGACACCATTACATTTATTAAAAATTATAAAGTGTAAAATCTTTTAAATATATATAAAAAAAGCTTTAGCTTAGGGTATAAAGCTATAAAGGTATAAAAATCTAAGTCTAACCCTACAGCCAAGCACAGGTTTTACCTTAACTATGTCTCTGGATAATCAACGGCATCGAGGTAACCCTTCAGCATGCTGATTACGAATGTTTTCTCATCTAGTGCAGATGTCAATCGCCCTACCTCTGGTGATTTCTAAGAAATACTACCGGACTACGTGGATAATGTGGATTATAGTTGCTCTATCTTTTCTCAACCTTTTTCATCGACAGGCAATTCCAAAGGAATTTTTGGATGATTATTGCCACCGTATAGGATCCAGTGGAAACGCAATTGACGGAGCAACAACTGCGAAAGCTCTAGGGACCCTCATAGCATTTTCATTCATCTCAAAGGACAAGGACGGAAATATGGACATCCACCGGCTAGTACAATTGGTGACACGTAAATGGCTTGCTACCGACAGTACCATGACCGAGTTTGCGCAACAGGCCCTAAAAACAATGTCAGCAGTGCCTACTCTGTGATGGAAAACAGTGGGTGTAGTCACAAGGACGAATCAGTTGCAATAGCTTCGCTATTGCATTGTATGGGAGCGTATTTCTTATACCAGGGAAACTGGGAGACAGCAGAAAAGTACCAGATTGAGGCAATGGGGATACTGATCGAGAAAGAGGGCAAAGAGTATCCCTCTACGCTTAGCAGTATGGCTAATCTTGCATCAACATACAGGAACCAGAGCCGATGGGAAGAGGCAGAGCAGCTAGAGGTGCAAGTAATGGAGACTCGCAAGACAAAGCTAAGACCCGATCATCCTGATACACTCACCAGTATGGCCAATCTCGCTTTTACCTGGAAAAGTCAAGGTCGTCACGAAGAGGCTTTGGTCCTACTTGACAGGTGTACCGAAGCTCAGCAACGAATTCTTGGTTTAAATCATCCACACACTATCTCGTCATTGCGTACTTTAATGGAGTGGAAAGGTTAGGTAGCGATGTTTACTTAGCTAGTAATTACTGTATTCAAATTTTGCATTGGCATCATGTATTCAGACAGCTGCAATGCTTGCCTTTTTGCGTTGGGTAGTGTAGCCAGAGGACCAATAAAGTATTTTTTCCCCCTCCCTTGTACCAATTCCACCGCGTGTTCAATACATGGGTACACGCCTTGATCTGGAGATACGGTTACTTCAAATCGTATAGTGCCATTTATTCGCTCCGGGCTGTAGCGTCTAGGTTGCTATGATATTTTGCACCAACATCGATCGAGTTGTATTGGGAGAGACTGAGGCGTAATTAGTTTCATTGTCAGTATGAGGCGCCTATTGTGGCCTTGTCGAGGCAAAAGAGTCATAAGCAAGTAAAAAGTTGACGCCTGGGGGTTGGGGGCCAGATTCGACGTTGTTACATTTGTGCCCTTGCCGCTTAGCGCTGCATAAGCCGTTTCCAGCTTGTTTTACACTTCTTGTTCTAGAACTGCGAATACCGATAACACTCAACACGTAGACGGTCACATCAAGATCTGATAACTCATACTATCGTCTCATCGCACGCTCCAGTAGGACATATTGTTAGTCACAAGCCTCGGTGCTTCATCACTATTCATTAGGTATACATGGTACCAGGAGAAAGAGAAAGAAAAGTCCTCCCATAGAGTGAGAAAACCAGTCACACAAGAGCCCGCCAATCCCCTCACGCCGTAGGCTTCAACAACCGATACCTCACAATCAACCACATCCTCGACCTCGCATCGACCGCCACGCCCTTCATTCCAACCCTGAGCGCCCAATCCCCAAACTACTCATCCGCCTCGCTAATCCTAAACAAGCTCAACGACCCGGTCTTCACAGGCCCGCTATCAAACACCGTAAAGTCTCCCTCTGTAACAGCAACATACTTAAAGTCAACAGCCAGATCCCCCAGCCCGGAGACATTCAGGTTCGTCCCGAGCGTCACGTCCGCGACCCTCACCTTGGCGGGGTCCCGTCCCGCCACAAAGGCGGGAAGCCGGGAGAGCAGCCCGCGGAGTACGAGGGTGCGGGTTTCATCACCCGTCGACGGAGACGCAAGCCTAGCCCACTCAGCCGCAAACTCAGCCCTCACATCCCACAGCGCCAGCAGGCCTGATTCTTTACTCTTGTCCTCGACGGTGGACACCCACTCAACCACGTTCTGCGTAGCCGCCTTCCGCAGGCGCTCTCCGCCCTCGCAGGCCGTGTACCGCAGCTGCAGCACCACGTCAGCAATAGACGAGTAGTCGAACGGACGGAAATCGACCGGCGGGAGGGTGATCTGCCAGGTTGACACCGCCCCGGCGCCTTCGAAGGGCAAGTACCGCTCGTCACGGATGTTGAGCTCGAACGCGCCGGAGTCATTCTGCCCGGACCCGACGGCCACGGCGTCAATGGGGACGACCGCGGTGCGGAAACGCCGGTCTATGGCTCCGCCGGATGTGTCCTCTGCGTAGTCCCGGCCCGAGGTGGCGATGCTGTCGGCCCGGTACCGGTGCTTGAGGAGGCGGAGGGATGCGTTGACGCCGACGTACGGCCCCACGACGCAGGGGACGGTCACGGAAACGGTTTTGATCCGGCGGAAGAAGTGCCCCGGGAAATCCATGTCGAAGGCTACCTCGGGGATGTCAAAGGTGCAGGTTCCTGTTTCTCGTAGGGCGACGAGCGCGTAGGGATTAAGCTGCCGCAGGGAGACAGATTTCGCGATCTCGTAGTCATGCCCCCGACTGTCCTGGTACGCGACGTCCATCTGCTTCAGCGCCAGGTACAGCTGGCTGCTGGCCTGCAGGCCGTCGCGGGCCGGGTTGAAGTAGCCGAAGGAGATGAAGTCGAGCGCCTGTTGGGCCGGGGTGGGCCGGCGCTCGAAGCGGAAGGCCTGCTCGGCCTTTTTGGCGAGGTCGTAGGCGAGGAGATACGTTTGGTACATGGACGTGCGCATGCTGCCCTCTAGCCAGGCGTACAGCTCGTCGTTGGTGTACTTGTTCTTCAGGAACTCGCTGACCTCGTTGGCGTTATCGATGAGGTGCTGCTGGTTGGCGATGTCCTGGTTGGCGATGTGGACGCGTGTTTCCTGGGCTGCGATCTGCGTATTGATGTGCTCGAATTCGAGCCCGGCAAGGTTCATTTGGTGGAGGCGTTCCTGTGTCACATCGTGAGCTGAAAGTCATTGGCTAGACTGGTGCTTGCCTCGCCGTTCTTACCTGGTACTGCTTCACGTAGCTGGCCTTCCTTGACGCCTGAGAAGACTTGAAGTTGGCTGAGCCAGCGTTCATTTGGTCCAGCCGCGCGAAGGCCTGCTGGGCGTTGAGAAAATTCGAAGATCCTATTACGGACGTATACATGTCAGCTTTCCCTACTGACCCCTGACCGTGTTAGACACAATGGAAGACTTACCCCAAATCAGTTCGACTCCGCACCCCCAAGGTTCAGTATGGGAAGTGATCTGGGGCAACATAGCCAGGATACTCGCCATAATCTCATTGCTGGCGGCGCTTTCGGTATACGACTGCGCCACGGCTGCCAGCACCTCGGACTGGGTCTCAAGCGAGTTGATGTGAGCATCGCTCCCGCTGCTGGGACTGTCGACGTCAATCGCCTTCACTTTGAAGGGGTCAGTGCCGCTGCCCAAAGCATTGGCTTCCACGCCTGCCAGACGCGAGTAGAAGTCGAAGCGATGTTTCGATGACTGCGGGAGATTTCGGTTAGTCGGCTTGCTTCCACACAACCGGGACAATAAAGAGATCTCACCTCCTGGCTGGCACGCAAGGCCGTCAGTGACCTCTCAGCCTCCTCAAGCGAACCCTTTTTCAACTCCATAATCATGTTATTCATGGTGATCTCATGCCCCGTCCGGAGGAGCTGGAGAGCTTCGCCATCCCTCTTCTCCTTGATGGACAGGAACGTCGACTCAAGCCCTTTGAGCTCAGCCGTGGCCTCGAGGGCGCGACTCATCAGCCAGGTGAACCGGTAGTTGGGCAGACTAGCATTCAGATCGTTGAGCGCACTGGACAAGCTGAGACCCGATGCTACGGCCGCCACCAGCTGCCCCGGGTCGATGGGCGGCTCCCACAGCGCCAGCGGCATGGGTCGGCCGTCGATATCCAGGCAGTTTCGGATGTTGTACAGGCGCTGATCGATGGTGGAGCGGAGGGCTTGGAGGTCTGGGTTGTTTGGGAGACAGAAGTATCTCGATGTCGCGAAGCCAAAGATGTTGGCCAGTCCGATCTGCTGCTCCCAGTTCCCGCCACGCCATCCGCACTTCTCTGACTGGGACCACATCTTCCAAGCTTGGCTGGTGTCACCCATGGCATGCCACATCGCACCGGTCTGATTGCTGTAGGGGAATGCCACTTCAAGCTGGACGGCGGCATTGCTGAAGGCGTCCCATTTGTCGAGCAGCGAGAAATACGTCTGTGGGATCTTCTTCCCTTGCTTCGGAATCATCTCTCCCTTGGGTCCGAATAGGTGGCTGGCGAGCACGTAGAGCTGGATGGCCAGGGGGATGTCTTCCAACGTGCGTCGCCGGAAGTACATGTCGCCATACGCAACGAGCGTCTTGATGTACAGCGCCACTGTCCACTTCATGTACGCCACGATGCGACCTCGTGCCAAGACGTAGGGCCGGAACGGCGCGTCTCGCCACTCTGTGATGCGCTCGTCGTAACGGCGGGGACTGAGGCTGTTCAGGATACCTTCTAGCACGCGGCTGGTCGTCGAATGCTCGAACGGCATCCACTTCCACACCTTGCGGATGTCTGTGCCTTGGGCATGCGGGTTGAAGACCTGGTGCATCATCGCCAGGGCGTCGTCAAACTACTGGCTCTTGGCCAAGGCATCAGCGACCTGCATTGGGCCATGGAACCCGATTTCCCAGTTGTATTGGGAGTACGGCTTGGAAAGCTCCGCGAAGGTGGCTGTCCAGTCGGAGCTGGACGGCGGATCATTCGTCCCGAAGACTGGGACGACATTGTCAAGAATCAAGGCAGGCTGTCTGTACAACTTCTCGATTGGCTCAGCGCCCGAGTCCTCGGTGGCGCTGCTCGCGGCCGTGACGAGATTCTGCGGGAAAAGATGGTAAAAGATGTCGGTTGTACCATCAACGTACGTCACCAAGCCCGCTGCGTCCTGCACGTACGACACGTTTGGTACCTGGTACTTGCCGTCAGATATTTTGCCCACATGCAGAAGAACCGGCCCGCTCTCTCCATCCGAGATCTGGAGCGTTTGGACAACATGATCCTCTTCCCGTCCGTTGAGCACGTGGAACGACAGTTGCGAGATATGCAATGGACTCTGTGCGCTGTAGTCGCGGCTCTGGAAGAGCTGGCTGCCGTCGAATACATACGTGCCGGCGTACCGTACTGTGGCCGCGGGTATGGGTTGAGGTGACGACGGTGCTGGCATGTCCTTGTCCTGCGTGACAGTCCAGAAAGAGGCGTAATACCACACCTCGATGCGGACACTGTCGTTCGCCGTGTCGATGTATGGCAGGAACAGAAACGAGTCGACGGGCTGAAGAAAGTATCTTTCGTATACGGTCTGCTCCGGAGCATTGGGGTCCAGTGTTATGGAAGGGCTTGATTCCAACGTCGTGTCCACTGTGAGGAAGGCATCCGATGAAGTCCGCTTCTGCGTCCACTTCCCGGCGCGGTACTCGGTCCATGCGAGCTTGATCTCCCATGCCTCGCCAGGGCTTATGGTTTCGGCAGTCTCAGAGCTTCTGGAACTGGTGAACTTGCTGAAGGGCTTGGCTGTGGCAATATCGTTAGGTATCGTCTTCTTCGTGAGCGTCCCGATGAAAACCAGCGTCCTAGACTTCCAGCCGACTGGAGTGACGTAGCAGCCCGTATGCGATCTGAACGTCTGGTTCGAGGAGCCCTGGCTGGCGTCGAGTTCAAGTCTGAGCTCGGGGATTATCGATCTGTCTTCTTGCCACTCCACGGTATAAGTCGGGATATCCACCATGATTCGTATCCAGGGAGACCATTCTCGAAGTCTCGAGTCGTAGGTGCGATGGAAGAACAGATACGGAGCTCCCGCCGTCATGGCCACACAGTGGAGGACGTATTTGCTGCCGTCGGTCAAGCTCTTGCTGTCCAGGTAGAGACCTACGGCTTGCAGTCTCGCAACCTGCGCCAAACTGTCGACATAGCCACGGAAGGACTCAAGGATGTTCTCGGGCTTGACATCGCGCTGCATCAATGTGCTCTCCATGTCGGTATAGACAGGCGTCTTCTTGTCGCGCAGTGACGGCACCAGCCAGTTTTCAGGGTAGGAAGACCTTCCGGTTGGCGGACCACACAATCTGCTTTGACATCCACTTCCACCGCTCCTCGTCAAGCACGATGTTTTCAGAGCCCTTCTTCTCTAGGCCGAGGAAGCACCTCTGGACAAACAGCTGTACCGAGGATATGGCCTGTTTGGTCCGAGACGTCTGCATGCAGGGGCCCATCTGCACATCGAGGAGGAAGAACTCAAAGAGGCTGTCCGCGTCGACAACGCCCCACGCATTTAGAGCAGGTTGTATCACGAGGTACGCGATGAGCGCGTCTCGCTGGTTGCGGCGTAGTTGGTCGTGCGAGGGCTTGATAGCCTGCTCAAAGTCTGATGCAGTGTATTTGCCCCGAATGGTCTTCCGGATATTCTTGGCCAACTTCCAGGTCGAGTAGAAGTCGAGTTTGAGGTCTGTCCACGACATAAGAAGGTTGATATCCTTGATACCGACGGTCTGCGTGAAGACTATGGCTTTTTGCAGCTGCGTCAAGGTGACCTCATCTCGGAAGAATTTGACATCGCCAAGGTCAAAGTTGGCGGCGTCGATCAAGGATTTGATGGTGTCTACATCCCATGTGGTGACTTCAGAGACGGCTGTGCTGATCTCGTCGGCCGTGGCCGTGTCACGGAGTATCGCCCACTTGAAGAGGTCAATCAAACCTTTCTCTCGGCTAACGAGAGTCTTGCGAAGCTCATAATACGCAAGAAGTCTCTTCCATGCGTCCAGCGAGATGTGACCGAAGTCCAGGTCGGCGAAGTTTGAACCATGAGCCTGGACGTACCCGACTTCCTCCAAAACCAGAGAGAACGCCTGTATCACGATGGACGCCTTGGAAAGCGCTTCAAAAACAGCAGTGCCTTGGCTGAGAGAAGTGTCGGGCATCAGCGCGCCGGAAGGGACTTGTATAGCGGCAGATCTTTCGGTCTTCCACTGCAAATCGCCTGGCACCGTCTGCCCAGTGACTGAGAGCTTGACAGTCTTGCCGCCGATGAGTTTGACGGGGCCGGTCCACCACAGGTTGTTTGGATCTTCGTTGAGATTGTCGAAAGTGATGCTCACTCCGTCCAGAATGAGAGGCGGCGGCTGGCTGTCTCCATACCCATAGAACACATAAGTATCAGTCGAGGGAGGGAGCAGGTATCCCGTCCAGTTTCCGCCGGGAGCAGGAGCAGAGCTCTTCAGACCAACAAGAACATCCATGGCGCTCTGCTTCACGGTGCCTGTGTCGATCTGGATGACATCTTGCAGAAGCCATGCGCAGATATCAGTTGACAGGGACGTCGCAGCGGACATGGTTGTGGTCACCAGCTTGGTGTACAAATAGGACCGCAGATACGGCATGAATTCTTTCATGAAGTAGGCACGTTTCGTCGGCGCCGTGCCGGGGTCAGGGTTATCTCCAGTCGTTGCAGGGACGTCCCCTTGAGTGAGGATCTTCGTGGCGTTGTCGAGTTCGTCGTCCCCGACAACCTTGCCAAGGTCTTGCTTCACAAGCCGGACGGCCTGGGTCTTGAGTCTGGCCAGCGCTGCGGACCAGTCGCTGTTGCCGGGGAAAAGACCTGTCGCAGTGGCCATCTCGGCGTCGGTCAGGCAACCCGTCACTGACAATGTCACTCGTCGGTTTTGCGGAGTCAGGGGGTCTTTATATGCAAGTTTCGTAGGAGCCTTGGTGGCGCCAACGACCAATCCTGGCGGCGCATTTGTGGTGAAGACCTTGGTGCCCTCGATGAGGCCGAGAATGTCTTCAACGACTACTGGGTCGAATATTAGAAGCGCCTTGGCTCTCACCTGCGCCGATGTGACCACGTCGAGTTCGGACTCGGTCAAGTCCGCATTGGAGTTGTCAACGGCAATCAACCCATCCACGATTGTCTTTGCTGCACGTAGCACCTGGAATTTGTTTGGAGCAATGGGACGCAAGGGGTCATCGGCATTCAGGATGATATACCGCAACTGCTTGACGGTAAAAGAAGCGTTCGAGATGCGCTCCCATAGCAGGACCAGGTCCAGTGTCACCGAGGGGCTATCATATGGCTTTGGGAAGAGATCCAGGACATCAAGAAGGACGTTCGGCCGGACTCCTAGAATGCTGGAGAATAGAACGTGCCGGTAGAGCTTGCTAAGATTCGAGATGTTGATTTTACTCTCTCGCGACAGACCGAGTCGCTCAAGAATGGCATCGAAGAACTCGGCCTTGATGTGAAAAGCTGCCACAAGTACTTGAACATGATCGCCAATCTTGGGCTCAGACGTGAGGTAGTTGCCATTCGCATCCGGGACGAAGACGTTGTCCATCGACTCCAAGTCGTGGGTCAGGAACAACCGCGAGTACAACGCCGTCTCCCCGAACGTGTCAATGTCCGCCCATAGACATAGCAGTTTGGTAAGCTCAAGCCCTGTGTGCCTGACCAACTTCTGGATGCTCATTAGCTGCTCGATGAAGTCAGGGGTGATCTCCAGATAATTGCTCCTATCGCAAGGCGAGATTCCGGGTTCATCGCCGTCACTGTCGCCGCCGTCATCGCCGCCAGACGTCTCACCACCACATGGCTTGTCCTTGAAGTTCGAAAAGGAGAAACTTTCGTCGGTTGTACCACTGGGGGGGTCGCCGGTTGTGCCGCCACTCCTGGATGTCACTGGTTTTGCCGCGACGAGGGCCGTGTCCAGCTCTGTGATGGTCCATTCAAACGCTTGCATCACCTTATACAAACGGATGAACCGATTGATGCGGTCCCACTCCCAGAGGTCAAGAGGTGTGCCGTTGAGATGAATGACACGGGTCTTGTCAATGCTGCACGTCTCTACTCCCGGCATCCAATGTACAGTGGTGTCGTCACGGTCACCAAAGCCCCAGACCTGTAGCTTGCTGTCCTCCCCGACGCGGCCCGCCGCGCTGTGGGACTTGAACAAGTCAATCGATGCCGTCTTCCCTTCCTCTAACTTTGCTATGGGGAAGAAAAGGACCTGGCCTGTTTGGTAGATATCGTGAGCGGGCTTTGGGCCAGCAAGGTAGACCTTCCCGTCCGTCCACACGAAGCCCACAAGCTGGTCGTTTTCATCGCGGAGTTCTCCAGTCTGATCGAGATATCCAAGCAACTTGCCATTTTTGTCCACGCTTTCACCGCTTCCTGCAGTTGAAACGATGCCGGCGACTTTGGACACTGACGGGAGCCAGACAAGATAGCCGGACTCTGGGAGGTCAAGAGTGGGGCCTTGTTGGTATGCAGTTAGCGAAATGGATGCTTACTAAGCAAATATTGAGATAGTTTACCCTGGCCAGATTCCAGCACTGTCAACTTCCCAACACAATCAAACCATTTTGCTACCCAAGCGCGAATCTCCGCGCAGGTAAAAGTCGTCGTTACAATATCTGGCTTCACAAGGTCATTTCCAGTGGGCGGGATTTGTTTGTTGAGGATACGATTGGCCCAGGCTTGAGTGCAGAAGAGGAAAGAGCTCAACGCCGCCGTCCTCTCATCGCCGCTCTTGCCCACGACGATGTGCTGCAGGAATCGATAGGAAAACCGGATGCTGTCAAGGAGAATTCTGTCCCTGCCCGTCGGCATCATGGGATTGACATGTCTTGTGCGGGCCAGCTCCGCCGTGTCAGCAAAGCTCAACCCAGACCGCGGAAGGAACTGCGCCTTCACGAACGACAGACCGGTATCTGTCGCCTCGCTCAGCAGTGCTGCTTCTGAGTCGTATCCCCAGTATAGATAGGCATTCACGACGCCAATATCCCCCTGATACTGGTCCTGGTCCAGGGCTAGCCCGTTGTCGGCGAACTCGGAGCACTCGATAGGCCACAGCGACTCGCGCGTCAGGATCACGTACAGGTCAGGGCTGATGCTGAGATACTCGGCCGCTGCCGCGCGATCCTGGACTCTGCGGCGGAGCTCTGCATATCGTGCCTTCTTTTCAGGAGACCCGAGCAGCTTGGAACTCACCACCCACTGCCGCTGCGCAAGTCGGAACGTGTCAATGAGGCCGAACCGTGACGTGCCCAGGTACGACAGGTACAGGCGACACGCGTCGAGAGGCTGGAAGTACGGAAGCGCCAGCGGGTACACCGCGTGCTTGAGGATGCAGTACGCTTTCTTGCGCGTGTTGCTCGGGCTCGCAAGTAGCTCGTCAGTCGTCTCCCGGCGGATGTTCCACGTCTCGATCTTGGCCTTGCCGGTCGACTCGTACGTGATGAGGTGGATCACGAAGGCCTCCATGACCTCGTTGACGAGATCGATCATGGGGAGGGCTGTGTTGGCGTTGGCGCATGTGAATTGCAGATGCTGCAGGTCCGGTCTTCGCGCAAACAGCTGCTCCAGTGTGGTGCCCTGGATTCCCTCTTGGCCAGTGTTGTGCCACTCGGCCGAGTTGTCCAGGTCGTTGTTACGCAGATACTGCAGGAGGTCTACGTAGTAAGCTGTGGGGCTGGTGACGTCCAGGCAGTCCTCGCACTCGCACATGTCCATGTCGTCGAAGAGGGCGTCAAGGTTGATGTTCAGGGGCGCGTTGGTGGCATCACAGGCGTTGTTAAACATTGCCTTGCGCTGGGCAAGAACAGAGTTCCCGTCGATGGATCTGAACCCGGTTCCTCGCACCATCTCACGGATCTGGACCAGCGCATGGTCGACGCGCAGACGGCCAGCCGTTGCGTGACCGTGAACCTGGCTGAACAGAGCTTCAGACTCTTCCTGAGAAATACCGGCCGAACCCACCAGTTTTGGCGCCATTCTCGTCACAAAGCTTTTCTTGGAGAGGGACGACACGCGAAGCCCACTCGTGAAGCCGTGCTCAAGAAGCGGTTGGATGACTTCCGGAACTGGGCTCAAGGCCTGCACACGCTGTAATACCTTCAGACTCTCCATCGTGGCAGCCTTGGTGGTCATGTCGAGATGATCGAGCTCTGAAGATCCCGTCTCCAAAGCTGACATGACAGACGTCCTTCTGATGTCGAAATCAGGCCTACGGTCAAGAAAACCTGCGACTTCGGCACGTACAGTTGCTGATACATGCACAGGCAGCTCGTCGCTGGGGTTTTCGATGGTATCGTCACTGTGGACCATATGCTGGAGCACAGCCGTCGGCTCGGCTGCGAACAGTCGCCGGCGGAATCTGAGTGCAAGAAACACGTCTGAGAGGCTGTCCTGTTGGGAAGGGGGCGAGGAGGCGTCAAGTCCATCCGCTTCGGGGGCCAACTCAGGCGTCAGCAGCAGGCGCTCCTTCCTCGTGGATGCCAGAGCCTGTACACGCGAGAATCCATAGTGCAAGGCTATATCCCTGGTGGACTTGATACTGTCGTCCTGCAGAATCTCAGCCGCGAGATCTACATTGTCGCCCAGCGCGTCGCCGAGAACGTTGGCGAGCTTTACACGACCAGAGTCGTGGGTTGTTGGAGTGGTGGAGCCAAGACGAGTAACTCTGGCTGCTCCGTTGTCTGGCCCTTCGACGGAGCCATAGACGGCGAGGTTGATGATCTTCTGGCGCTTCGACAAGCGTTCTCGGGTCGAGGAAGACATCCCAGACGGTGAGTTACAATTGCCGTCTTTTGCCTGACTAAAGAGTTGTTGAAGTGAGAATTGGACAAACAGTGCTTTCTTGACCGGTGGATATAATTCTCAGACGAGGAGAGAGAGTTACGAGGTCGAAAGCAAACGGCGGTATATTGTCCTATTGCCCACACGATAGATGCAGGCAATTGCCGCCACCGCGTATGTTCTTCAGTCTAGAACGCCGCGGATGTTGTGGTGTCATGCATCATGAATTTCGGTCGTGTTGTGATACCTTGGTGTCGGGGCTGAACACTGCAGAGATGCGGGGTCAGCCGTTCGTGGGTCGTGTTCCATCCTTGCTGGCTTCTTGCCCATTCTCCCACTTTTACCCAATTATCTACTCATAAATCAGCGACAAGAGTTTATTTCTTATATACAGAAACCTAGCTGGAGAGGAGTATTCCAATGCTTAAAAGTAATATATTATATATACTTGGTATTTTATTAATTTATCTTATCATTTTACGATTATTAACCATTAAATATCTAAATATAAAAGCTTTATCTACGTTACAGGCTAAGCCATGTCTCCCGGAATCACGGCTTGGCCGAACCCGGAATACGACGACCGAAACTGTGACGACCCGACCAGGTCGCGACCCAGGACCAATAAGGAAGTAATCACTTGGGTACGTACCGAATCATTGGTAATTAGGAACGTATCTAAGTGATTACAAACCTCAAATCATCAGGGACATACTTACATTCCTTAATGATTACTACAACTCTCCTTTATATAAAACTAAATAAGTTAAGATCTTTAGTATACTTACTTAGACAATCGTTAACCAATAGTATTCGCCTAAACCCACTAGTTCTACAGAATCGTAATAACAACAACTGCTTAGTATTTTCCCTGACCTCTCTGCTAACATAAACCCTGCGAGCCTCGGTTTAATTGTTAGGAATTAGCTAGGATTGTCACAGAAACGGACTTTCTCGGCCGACCTCGTATAAGCGCATAACTATCCGGAGCTCCACTCGGACTCCACACTTATACAACTATATAGCACAACTATAGCCAGCTGTTAAGCACCTGCTCCTCAGCTATAAATAGACAAAGTACAGGTGCCCTAACTGTGTTTTCCTCTTAGGCCTACGCCCGTTACATACCGTCAGACTAAGATCCTAACGTTACCGAATATATATTAATCTCCGCTATCGGAAGTATATACCTAGGGGTACCCTCTGTATACGGAGTATAAGGGATCCCGATCAGCCTGTCGGATAATATCACCGGTTAATATAGTCGTGGCACTGGGATAGTACTAACAGTCTCACTATTTAGGTCAATATATAATATAGCATATACGGCTTCTGGTTATTAGTAAATAGGAGCAAGAAGGAGCGGGGGAACAGAGAGGGGAGGACGGCAATCAACAAGGAATTCAGGTGCTATGATTCCCTATTATCGTGACTGTTCCTGCTGACTACATGACTGTAAATCCGATACAGCCACTTCAGGAAAATGTAATTAATCAATAATCAATTTAACTATCATGCATCACAGCATATTACAGCTTAACAACTAGGTAGCTAGTATCCTTTTCTGCCTATCTTTTCAAAAACTATAGTAAATATTAAATAAGAATTATCAAGTATTCATTTATAACTATATTGAATGCTATATATTAACTATCTGACGTAATTATTCATAATATAGTAAAGTTAGTATATCAAGGTTATGTTGCATAGAGCAGAGGTTATCTGTTTATCTTGTCAGCGCTAATGCGCACAGGGCAGAGGTTATTTGTTTATCTTGTCAGCACTAACACGCTTACGGTAGTTAAGCAGCATACTAGTCTGTAGATATATAGTATTAGGGCTGGGGCTGTTATTCTCTCTTTTGTTCTCATGCTATATGTATATATAGAGAGCCACTACGGCATATTCTTTTGCTAGAATCAAGCTTCGTTTCCCATCTCCTATGCTCCATATAGCTGGTTGTCTTTTGCTGCCCAGATTGAACGAGCCAAGAATCATCCAAATCGTTCCCCTAACTCTTACAAGCTTAACAGCAAGTCTGTATTGGCGATTCGCAAAACCAACCTTTCAAATTACTTTATATAACCCTTTTCAAGTCGATTCATATAAGCCATTATTTCATCACAACTGCGCTAGCAACGAAACAAATCTTATACTTGGACCGCAAACAAGATGCTCCTGAAGTCCGCTCTCGTTTCTATTGCGTTAATAACCGCAGGCGTTCAAGCCGACTGGGGACATGTAACCTGCGCTGACGACCGTCTGACCACATGTAATCGTGGGGCTTGTATACTGATCCCGGGACACCGGATCCCGCTCACCATTAATGGCCAGGACTGTTGGGGACCAGTAAAAGCTGGGTCGTGCAGCCAGATGAACAACGGATTTCATGATGGCACTTCCAAGTTTGCATGTGGTCGCGATGTCGAGGTCTGGAAGAGCGAAGGCGGAGACTGTTGGCACGTCATGGTTGATGGCAAGCATGGTTGGTGCTGTGGAAGTGTGGGCTGTGACTGGAGCTATGATTAGGGACTTTTGGGAGGAACGGAGAAATTGCGTTTTATTTTGGAGACATTTCGCATTTTATTCTTAGTTGAATCGACTTTTTTTATTACTATTTACGACCACTATGTATATCATAGCCCTGAGCCTGCCCTTAGATGACTCGTCAGCATGACGTGCGTCCTCACGTAATGACTTAGTCTTACACCTCTGAACCATATTCCTATAGCTTCTTGCCTTATTCAAGGCAAAACAGTAATATCTCCTTGACTATTCGTTCTGCACCGTAATATATATTTATATACAGGAGCCTTATCTAGGCAAAAGGTCGATAGGAGCCAGGGGCCTAGACCTTTATTTACTATATTTCGCTAAATAAAGGAAAAATTTATATATTTTCTTATTCTATATTTTATAAAGGAAGACCATACTAGTTTACCTCTTTGTCACGACCCGACCAGGCCAAGGCCCGGGTCCGGAGGAATGTCGGAACGGACGGGCCAATAGGAACATGATCACTA